>CANXYI012128687.1:0-11024 GCA_948208565.1 Hura crepitans
GTAACTAACTCACCAAAACATTAGTATGTTGAGTATAAAACTTAGTGGTGAATTTAATGTATTAAAAACATGTCACGTATAGGCACTCAGATATAGCAATAGGCTATAAATGTATAAATGCAATGTATGGCAATCAATTCATGCAAGTGACATTAATTTTAGCACTTAATGTCTCAGCTCAATTAATTATAGTTATGCCATTATGGTATTTTCATTTAATTCATTCATTTTGTGATTTGACATCAAATTTGTTATGTATTGTAATTTACTTTAATTTAATTTAACAGGCCTGACTAGGAAGACTACACTTTAAAAAACTAGACCAAAAGGGAACTAAAAATTATGCAGTGGCCCATGTTATGGACCCCGACCACTACACAGCCTAATTTAATAGCAGGGATTAGTTCACATGAACCTCCAAATACTAGACTAGGGATAGTAGGAATTAGTTCGTAGACCTCCTAATATCCCAAAAATCAATAGTAAGTCACTTTATGGATTATAGGGATCAATCCGTAGACCTTCCAATATCTAATAATCATCGTCAAGTAGCTCTAGTGGATAGTAAGGAACAGTCTATAAACCTCCTAATATCCAATATATCATCATCAAATATCTATAATAGATAGTAGGGATTATTCCATTGAGCTCCTAATATCTAGTAAATAATCATCCAATATCTAGTAGCTATTAATCCTTAGTTAGCTGTTCAACCCATCTAGTGGGTGTCTAACTAATGGGCCATTTGTCTTTATTTTATGTCCATTTACTTACTAATCATCATTTTACAATATTTAGAATTGAACAATAGACATTAATAAATTTATTTCAATAGTTGAATTTTGACCCAAACAATTACAAGTCTATTTTAGTCCTACTGAATAGTTATAAGCCTATTTTTCTAAGCTAATTTTTAAATAATTTCTTATGCAATTCCATGTCCCATTTAAGTTCAATTCATGCCATTATTCTAAGTCCAATTATGTTTAAGTTAAGGGCCATTCCTAGTTCAAGTTCTAATTAATCATTTTCATGGGACATTTATAGGTAACCATTCATTTATTGTACACAGTTATAGGTCCATAGTCACTATTTTCTTGGCATTTCACCATGCCACTCTAATCCATTTCAACATGCCATTATGGCCCCTAAAAATTATGTCATTCCAAACATTCCAAATGGCCTCAAAAGTGTCCCAACTCATGTCCAATTTCATGCCATCATAAGTTCTATTTGTAGGTCATTTTTTCCCATCACTATTTTAAGCCATTTATAAATCATTTCTTAGCTCAATTATGGACACCATTCCTTTACCGATACTAACCAATTATCTTACCATGCTTACTCACATGTTTATACCTATTTCATGCCAACCTCATGTCACACAATTTATGTACATCATGTCATGCCAATTTTACATGTCATACATCACATCCCACACACATATATACATGCCAACCACAACACACCTCTCAGCCACCACTAAATCAAGGTCACACACATGCACATTTCCATAATTCACTATAAAGACATGTCATATACTAAAGTTCTAATATATTCATGCCTACACATAGGACATACCATGCACACCATGCCACATACTTGCCTTAGTCATGCTATGATTTCACACATACATGCATATTTTCATCAAATTTACCACATATATATCTAATCCCATACCTAACATACAATTTCCTATCACATACACCATGCCACACACATAAGTTGCAAACTAAGGTACCCTAATATACATCTTGGCCATTAATGGCACCACCCATAGCCATGCCTTTTCTCACCATTCACATACACAAACCATGAAATCCCATAGCGTGCATATCATTGACCCTCATAATCCTTACACGCCTTAACACATCACACATACACATACACACACAAAAAACCTTTCATCCATAGAGAGGCCACACCCTTCCAACCATTCCTTCCACCAAATTATCCTACAAATCACTCAATTTATATGGAAATAACATCAAAGTAGGCTCAATTCACTATTACACACACATTACCCTCATAACCATCAATTCCATACAACATTTCCATATAATTTGCACTTGAAATAAACATGGCATTCCTTAAATACATTAAATTCACCTACCTACAGTTGAATTAGAGTCTCTTTTACACTTTAGCACATTTAATTCCCTTATTGAACATCAACTCCACCTCAGCCTACATACATACGTACATGCCTTAGAAAAATCATAAAAAATTCTATAGATGTCTAATTAGAAATATGAGAACATAGGCATCCTTAGAATGATGAAAACCCCTTGGAAAAAATGAAAAATAAGAAAGGGCATGTACACACAAACATGATTTTTCAAGGACCCTTTATGTACATAAAACTTTCTTGATTTTTCTTGAGATTTATGCTTGCCTATGGCCTCCCAAACCTTTAAAAACCAATTCTTAACTAACTAAGGTAATTTTTTTTGTGTCAATTTAGGGAGGAATTAAGCTTGAATAACCATGGAAATGGAGAAGGGACGAGAGAGATAGTGTCAAGTGAGGAAGAAGAAAGAAAGGAGAAATGGTAGGATAGTGAGGTTTCAATGGGCCAAGTGGGGTAGCAACCACTTGGCACCCCTATTTATAGTTACGGGATAGCTCGAGTGGTGACATGTGTCACCCGAGCGCCTCAAAATCTTAATTTTTCTTGAGAACTTTGAGAAATTTTAAAAATACACATGGACCTCAAAAAAATTATCACATTAGTTTTCAAAATCCTTAATTAGCCTATTTAGGGGCTTGTAAAATCTCAAGTCAAAATTGCCTCAGCAAGATAATTAATTAGTTTCTCAGTTTACATGAAAATCTCAAAATTAAGGAAAAATAGTAAATGACCTCAAAAATTCGAAATTCCTTCACCAATGTCTTCAAGGGAAATTTTCACCTTTAGGGTATAGTATTTTTTGGTCTGTCCAGGCATATCCCGAGTCATTCCCGACCTAAGTCTATATGAGCCTACGAACTACTGGATTTTGGCATAAAATAATTTATTAGTTCTACTAAATCTTTAAATTATGTCATTTTAATCATTTTTAAGCCTCTCAATGTTTTTTAACTAGTATGCCCTACCTCAAACCTTATGAAGGTAACTCGGTACTCTAGGCACACTTTTCAAGCCTCAAAGTTACTATTCATAGAGCCTCGACTTATGGGCATTACAAACCTATTTATCGATCACTAGGAAATAATGAGAGATGTCCATCTCACATGTTTGAGCTAAGATATAAAGCTCATATACTTAAACTTGTAAAATAAAATATTTAAGAGTAACAATTTTCAAAAAGGGAATTAAAGGAAAGAGAGTAAAGTTGTGTATTAAAGCCCTAAATATAAAGCCTTGAACTTGAATACATTTAATCAAGAGAGAAGTAGCACCAGTTCTACTTCTTAATGGACTCAACCTTCTCTATATGAGGAAATAAGCTCTAGATGATATTGTTATTGGCATTATAGAGTGGTAACTAGCAAGTACAGAATAAAGCAATTAGCATACTAATCAACCTCAGGCCAAGCTTTTAGAGCCAACTCAGTCCACCTCTCATACAAGTTAGTACAATGAATATTGTCTGACTGATCTTGAGGAATGTACCTTGGCATATCTTTGATTTCCTTTGCCCTCAACTCTAGGTATCTATAGCAATTATCAAATTTGATGGCATGTCCAAAGTAATACACCCATATGGTTTAGGCCAAATTGAATGGGGTAATGTGAGTGATATCATCCACTAGTCTAAAAGAGCCCTCAACACTTCTAAATCACACCTAAAATCATAGCCCATAAGATGACTTGTAATTGTTTGGAAATCAGTCAATTTTATATAATCCTTTAAATTGGTGGGTATAATAACATACCATTACTATTTTTTAAACAATGTCACTCAGCACTTCAACCTTGTCTGCAAATAAAAAGGTAAGAGTTAGTTCTCCCACATAACACTAAAATACTATTTTTATCTTGCAAGTTACAAAATATGTCCACATAAGCTACTCAACAAGCCATATGAGGTCTATAAGGATTTTGAAAATGAAATATGGAAAAATAAGTCAGCATTAACAATGCCCAACTAGGTCCACATAAACCACCTGGTTAGAATAGAAAGAGAAAAATAAGCAAGAAGTAGAGACATAAAAGATGTATAAAGTTATACTACTGCACATGTAAGTTAGCATAGACTTCTATCACACAAATAATATAGAGTTACTTCACTCGGACAATACAATATATGCAATATACAAATAGCTTTAATATTGATCAAAATGGTAGAATATAAAAATAAACTAATTTATGTCACATAGTAGAGTCTGAATGGACCATCAAGTGACATTCATGAAGTTCGCATAAACCTTATAAGTACACTAGTTAGTCTAGATAGGCATTTATCGTAGCACACCACGAATAATCATTCATCCATGAGGAAAGAGTGTTGTAATATTTTCTAAACCTAATGTTTACACGGACTAATAATGTCCCTAAACACTAAGGTCCATATAGATCTCCTACATAAAACTATATGGTCTATACAAACTTATCAAAATAGAAATAATAAAAAAGAGTAAAAGGCAAGAAGTTAACCAATTGAAGCTAAAAAAACCACAATAATAGAGAAAAAATAGACAAAAATAAAGAAGTAGTAACTAAAGATAGGCTTTCAAGCATAAATGTTGATCTAGTTGATCAAAAATAGGTTTACAGTCACCAAAATATACTTTATTCAACAAAAAGGCCATCTTTGTTGAATTTATCATAATTGAATTCATAGAGTCCTTTGGTATTGGAATTTTATCATCACTATTAGACTTTTAAGAGCTTAAAATCTTAGCATTGATTATTGCTAGCAGAGGAAGTAGTGCTAGTGTGATATTTGATGGCCAAAAAAGTTGAAACTTTATTAGCATTAGGCAAAATGGGATTAAGATTTTGTTCATCAGCAATGGTTCATTAGAGAAAAAGGAGAAATAAAAAAAGTAAAAAAGTGCAAAAATGAAAAAGAAAATGAAAAGAAGAAGTGAAGAATAAGGAAGGTTATATTTTCAAAGTCTGACGATAGGTTTAACTGCAGCAAAAAGAACTAAAACCCTTAGAAAGTCTGTATGGACCTCTTAAGATCAAAATTAATCCCGTCTAGTTTGCTCAAACTATATCCTCTAAAGTAACATTTGATGTCCCTATGGACTTTCATTGACTAAGTAGGCCTATAAGGATATTTATTTAAGCAATTTCTTAAACTAGTCAGTCATATTATTGATACTTAATTCATAATACTTAGGATCTTCTCTCTACATAATAACAAAAAATCAAATAAAAAAGAACAACTAATAATGTTGGAAAAAATAATAAATTTTATATAAGAGGTTAGTAATGTAACTATCTAACCCTACATTGGAACTCATAACACTAGCATACAAGCTTAGATAGAAGAAAGATAAATTGGCTATTAGTTAAAAGGATGAGTAAGAAAAAATATTAAAAAAATACTTCAATCAAATAAAGACAATTGAGTAGAAGTTAAGCTATGGTCAATTAATCCCCAGTTCAAATTTCATTTTGAGTTAATAACCATATGATTAAGCCTTTTTATTAGATTTTGACAAATTCTTAGGTCAACGAAGTTTTAATTCGGCCTAGTGTAGATTCCCTACATTTAGGCCTATTATGATAACCAGAGAAAGGCTCAAAGTAATAGTACAAGCCATTTAGAAACCTAGTCTGCATGGAGTAGTATGGCATTTCACTACTCAGACATAATGCCACTAGGCTCGTATCACCCACCTAGACTTCACTTGGCCTAAGGCCCATGGTCCGCCCAGACAAACCAATGTTCATGTCTACATGAACTAACATAAAACTAGCATAAGACTTGCCCAAAGTGTATAGACTGGTAGGAGAACCCATAACTTAAGTCTGTAAGGGCTATATAGCTTAAGTCTACATGGATTAGCCAATAGAAAGGTTTTAGAAGTGCAAGCTTCCTATTCAAACTCTTTCTCCCAATCCTAAAAGGATTCTAACTCCTTTAGATAGGAAAGCCATTCACTGAACCTATAAATGCCTATCTTGGGTATGAGAAATTGGAGGCGATTTTAAAGAGTCAGAACCCCTATTGTTCTGAGAGTCTAGAAGATAATTCCAATGCAGGATTCACACTACTAGACCTTTAACCCATGCTAAGATCATACTTTTTTCTAAAAAAAACCTAACCTTTTGCATCATTGCTTGAAGCCCATTTACAAGGTATGATCTGAGTCCTCCTACTATAATTATCTTTATATATTTATACTATTCATATGGACCTATGATCTCCCATCATTTATCATAATTGAGGTGATTCTATGTAATTCCCATATTGATCATAGGAGCAGGTCGTGGTTTTAAACTATTTTATTATGTATAACTGATGGCTAGCATGTTGTGATTATTCTATTATTTTAATCTTAATCAGATGGGCTTATCTTGAGGCATGATTATGTCTACATGAACTAAATATATTAATATATGTATAACCTGACATCTGTACAGACCATGATGTAATATTACTTTGCTTGACTCTCGCATATTATGTATCATATTTACCATATTGATGTATTTATATGTTGTTATATTATGAGATTTTAGTATGAATATCATTGGTATGCTAAAACTATTGTGTGGTCTGTACGGACTCCCTTTCATAAAGAATGTAGTCTATATGGATAATCATGTTTTGTGTATATTGCTTTTGTAATATAGTCCACATAGACTCCCTTTGTATCCCCCGATGATGTTTAGGTAACCCTACCTAGGAGTGAAATATCTAGACCACATGTGTGGGAGTAATAAGGTTAGAAGGCTTATTGCATGTGTTTGTCCTTATACACCTAACATATAGCCTTTATTGTATTTATGCACATGTATAACATTATATTGTACTTGCTACATGACATAAACTTTGTATCTTTCTTATGTACCATATATTTCTCATAAACATTTACATTTCCATCCTAGTACTCATGCAATGTTTTGTATAGGTACATCTCATACTAGCACATGTTATTCTTTAGGATTATCCCCATATTAGGATATTCTAATATCACCATACATTAGCTCTCCATATAAGCGTACATAACATAGACATCATAACATCTAAGGAATAAGTAACTCACATATATATCTCATATTCTCATAACTTCATATGTACACATTATAACATGTACCTCACAATCATTCCCAATAACATAAACCTTCATATGTACATCTAAAACCATGGATACATCTCTACATGTAGCCATATAAAACTATGCATACATCTTTACAAGCATCTTCTTCAGATGCCTAAGAGTTTACATACATCCCTCTGTATATTTAGAATTATGCATGCAACCTCACATGTATCTTTATTACATATACTTGCAATCACATGTATCATAACTATATTTACATGCATACATTTTTTATACCTCTAACTTATATAAGGAAACACATAAGTGCCCTAAAATGTGTCGCATAAAGTTCTAGTCCCTAACCATAATGAGCATGCATCATTCGTTATAAAATTATCCACATATATGCTCATCCCGACCATTCTAACCTATTACTTTACTTAGTGTAAGGTATAACATGCACTCATCCATAGAAGACATGCTTGTCTATGCATAACAAACATGCATGCAATGTAATCCATATACTTTATCGCTCATATCATTCTTATGAACTTACATCAAGTTATACCCTACCTTATAAATAATTACTCATACATCGTCACCCTACATAAACATGTGATATAAAACCCTATACATATGCCATGCTATCTTTCATAAGTTGTACTAGCACAAACATATGTCTTGCATTAAGAACCATCTTATATATGTGTACAACACTATCCCATAGCTTCATTTTTTTTTCATTCATACTATTTAGGCTTAGTCATGTATTATTCATCCATATATGAATTAACTATCCACCTTATATCACATTAACAAGAATAACATGTAGACTTTACCCATATACCCATGCATTCACATTTGTCACACAGTTGACACATACTATTCATCATGTAGACTTCAATCATCGAATATCACCTCACCTAATGTAGGTATCGCATTCATTCATTTAAACCTCACTCACACCCTATGTGTGTTCTTCATGAAAATTATTAGCTACCTTATATCATAATGCTTAAAGCATACACCTTATCACATTAACCATTTGTATACACCTATTGTAGCTCATTTTTTGCTCAGGCTCTTCAAAGGAAAAAACTTAACCCCTCTTCTTCCTTTAACACTCCTTGCCAAAAAAAATGCCAACCGAACCTAAAATCTAAAGTGAGAGTCAATTTTTGACTATAGGCATACTGAATAAGGCCATGATAGCGCTAGAATAATGAATAATAGTGTGTGTGGAGGAAAAAGATTCAAGAGAAGCTTAGATGGATGGCATACCAATAGGGTAGTTTGAAAGATCTAATAAGCATAGGCTTAATTAAGAAGGCAAACAATGATTAGGGAACCAACCCCAATTACTCGCCGTGTAAGTTCACTAGGCTAAACCAGCCTTTATCCATAATGTTCAAAGAATTAAAGGAGAAAAACCTTTTTTAACTATTAACAACCAAACCTTACCCATAACCATTTCCACCAAAATATCACAATGATTTGTACTGTGTATATTATTAAAGAACTGGTCATCTCACCAACAAATGCATGACCCTCTACCATGCCATCCAAGACCTCATAGAACATGGTGCGATACCTTATCCTAAAGATCACCCATCACCAAACCTCACTATCTTCCTTTAAATTTTTGAAAAGTGAGGTTTCCTCTTTCTAACCTTCGGTCTGCCACCTCATAGGCTGACTATTAACCAACTATAGGATTGTGCCAATTAAGGATATGGATGGATCCAATGAAGATAGGATAGATTGCTTATGGTTTCTTCTCTAATTATATCTTTCCCTTTATGTCAAAATAATTAAAGTGTAATAAAACATTATTTGAGTTTTCATTAGCATCTTTGTGTACCACATTCATTGCATAGCATGGTACTCTTGAAAGTGAGTTAAGAGATTAAAAAATCAGCATAATCCACATGTATAACAGATAATTTATGAAAATGGCTCACCCCTACCATGCATATTTTTGAAGTTCAAATATTGACCTTTCCTTGTAAGGTATAAGAAACATCCCTGAATGTTAAAAGTGAGAAATAATAAGCTAGGGGCAACTAAATCTAAATGAATGCTTTTCTTCAATCTTAAAAGAGGTCCAAGTTCAACAGGCTCTAAAACTTAAAGCATCAAATTCATGTTTTCTAAAAAAAGAGTTATATCTAATCAATTCCTTTAAAACTTAAAAGCTATTCTCAATGACAAACATTTCATGGTTCCTACTCAACTAAAGCTCGAATGTTAGAAGCTCTAAAGCCTCCAACAAAAAGGAAAAATTTACCTCATCTTAAAGCCTTAACCAATTAAGCATTCTCTTTTCAATTATGGCTACCCTCATTCAAAAATAAAAAGAAATAAGATTTCTAATTCCCTTTAGGCCGGTCAACCAAGGCATGAACTTAGGAAAAAGTTAGGAAAATTTGAGAGAAAATAGTTTTTCAAAAAATCTTCGAACTAGCTAATAATAGAGATATCATCAATGTAGTACTTGAAAATATTGAAAGCACAAAAGTTCAAAACACTAGGGGGCATGAAGCTAGCACCTATGTACAGTTACTTACTAATCTAAATAGTTCTATCAACCTCCCATGGCAAGAGCTTTAAAACATATCTAGCCATTTTGAAGGTGCAAGTCTAGAATCAATTGATTGAACATAGCACAATTAAATCCCAAGCTTTAATCGAATGTGGATAAGCTAAATTTAGAAAAAAAATATAGAGCATACCTCGCTAGGTTGAAAACTCATAAAGGGTAGTTTAAGCAAAATTTAGAGGTCAAGAAAAAATATTTAGTTAGGAAATCCTTGGACCAGCTAATAACAAGCGTACCATACTATGCAATCATATACATTTGCATGCTTATTTATCATAATCACTTATTCTCTAGCCATATATGCTTAAATGCTCTCCACAACAAATTGATAGTTTGCCTCACCATCTTTATGGAACATTTCACTTCCTTTCTCCTCCTTCAACTTAACTCAACCTACTTCTCAACACTTTCCTAACTCAACCTACTTCTCAACACTTTCCCTAGCCTTGCCATCACCGTAGCTTGACTTGTTTCTTCATAAGACATCTCATACCACCTCACACCTTAATTTTTCTTAAACCCAAGTTTTTCTTATAATGAGTCTGAGAGGAGAGTGATCCTAATAACAAAACATGTATTGACTCATGCATTCAGAACATTGTCAAACATACATCATAAAAAATAGATTTACTAGCTCACACTTATTCATACATCTATCATAAGAAGAATATTCATTCATCAGTGTAAACATGCATTTATCGTTCAACATACATTTGCCTTTATTATTCATCCATTGATCATTCAACATACATTTTCCTTCATCATTCATTAATCAATGTAAACATGCATTCATCATTCAATAAATATTGTCCTTCATCACTCATCCATCATAAAAGATGATTCATTCATTCAATCATCTAGGAAAAGGTTTTATCCACAATATAAATCCCTATACATGCATTCATCATTCATTTAAGTTCATCATTCCTTTAGAAAAGAATAAGCCAAAGCATATGCATCACAAAAAACATCCATTCATTGAAGAGCTAAGCATGAACTACCAGTCCATGTCAATTCACACATGCATATCTCTTTATCACATAGGTCATGCACACTCACATGCATTAACCACATACTATTTATCACTTCTATGCACCTATACACATTTAAGCCTAGCACACATGCATTAGTCATGCAAAATGCAAACTCATATGTATTTAGAAGAAAATAAGCAAAAACACATGCTTCACTACATTCATTAGAAATGCATTATTCATGCATATACCTCGCAATATTCTTTTATGTAGAAAAGATTAGGAAC
>CANXYI012128791.1:0-10899 GCA_948208565.1 Hura crepitans
AATCTCAAATCAATCTTAGAGAAGACACCTACCCCTTTTAGCTTATCAAATAGTTCATCTATCTAAGGTAAAGGATACTTGTTTTTTATAATAACCTTATTCAACTGTTTGTAATCCACACATAGCCTTAAGAAGCCATCTTTCTTTTTGAAATTAGAATCAGTGCTCCCTATGGTGACACACTAGGTCTAATAAAACCCTTGTTTAACAACTCTTGCAATAATAACTTTAGCTCTTTCAACTCTGTAGGAGCTATCCTACATAGAGCTATGGATACCAATGCAGTGTTAGGTAATACCTCAACACTAATTAGTGGTAATCTAAGAAACTTATCTGGGAATACCTTTACAAACTTTGACACTATAGGTATCTAACTTGCATCTGGTGCTTTTTCTTCTTATATCAAACACATGAGCAAAGTAGGTTATACATCTAGCCTTTTGATTTCCTTTCTACCTATTTCCTCTATCTCACCTTTAACCTCTCAAACTAGCTAGAGAAGAACTCTGAAATTATGTAGATGTGATATGCCTCTTAAGACAATCCTTCTTGTATTGGTCTATAGAGCCACATTAATAACACTCTTTTAGAATAGATCTCTAGTAGATAGCTCTATATTTCTTATGATAATGCTTATATTTAGCCACTACTACACTCTTTATAGTAGACACTGGTACACTAATGGCTTGAGTCTGCTGTTGAGGTTTGGCCTATGATTCTTGCCCAGACTTTTATGTCTAAACTTAACTTTGATGTTGTTATCTAGATTGGTCTCCCTTATGTCTTTTCTCAAAAGTGGCTAGTCCTTAACTATAGGATCTCTTTCTCTAGAAGCTCTCCTACTTCTCTTTTTATATCTCTTTAATAGTATAGGATGCTACTATGAAGGTAGAGAAATCCTTAATCTTTATAGTAGCTATATAGAGACTAATGTCATGATTCAACCTCTTTTCAAATCTCTTGCATCATTCTACCTCTATTGAAACCATCTCCTTAGCATATTTACTTAGCTTTGCAAACTCTTTCCATAATCAGATATGGTTTAATACATTTGGTTCAAATATATAACCTCCTACCTTTTTTCATCCAGGTATTATCTATGATGTATTTCTTCCTAAACTCATCTAAGAAAAACTCCCATTTCAAAATCCTATAGTGCCTTGTGTTTAGAGATGGCCTCTCACCATCTAAAATCTTTCTTTTATAGCAATAAAGTTGTATAGATAATGGTTTTTTTAGGAGTACACCTTAGCTATTGAAGGATCCTGACTATTATTTCTAACCAAAATTTTGACATGGCAAAATCATCCAACTGTATGCCTAGAAAATCTATAGCCCTTATCTTTTTAACTCTCTCTAGGTATGTCTTTTATAGGCCTTATGAAAGTTATGGCAACACTAGTGGTGGAGGTAGAGTGGCAGCTATTGTAGCTTGCCTCAATAGTTCAACCATCAATTGTAGGAAAGTCGATTGTGTTTATATGGCCTACCCAGTGGCACTAGGTATAAATGTCCTAGCACTTGGAGGCTCATTAACCGTAGTAGGTGTATAAATTTCCACTTCTTCTCTTCCACTCTATGTTGTTAAATCACTCATCTATGATTTATATGTAAAAGATTAATTTATAAGCCTCGACACTGTATACTTTGGCACTTATATATAACCATTATATATTAAGGAATGCTTAAACCTAGCTTTGATAACACTAAATGTGACACCTCTCACTTGACCCACTCAATAGATCTAAATGAGAGATAGAGCATAACCAAAATCTAAACATACCTTACTGAAAACCCATATAATATAAAACCTTTTCAACATATACTTAACATAACAACTTAAAGGTTAAACTATTCAGGAAATCATTGCATCAAAAATTTTACAGCATAATGGCTGTATCGATAAAACTATTTGTGCTATGAATAGTAACTTGTAAGAAAAACACTTTTATAAACTCAAGCATTATATCCCAATCCACTATGATCCTTTTAATCATTCGTGACATACACAACATCCATTTAACTTAGAGCATATACATATCAAGCATCGTCTATAACATACATACACATACACTCATGTATACGCATCCATAAAACTATTTTTGAAGAGTTACAAAACAATTCAATACAAGTCTAGGCTTATACCCTTTGTAAAAATATATGAGTGCCTATAGTCATGATATATAACCTAACTTATACAAAAGACAATACCAAAAGTGTAAGCTTTTCTTGATCTACACTACTGAGTCTGAGGCTTCACTTCTAATCTACTCGTTGACTTGTATATCACAAAAACAAACAATACACTAATCTTAGAGCTTAGTGGTGCATATAATAAAATATGCCAATCACATGCATAATGCATTCATAATATCATTATAACACATAAATAAAATTATATCAATAACATAGCAATCATAACATTTTAAGAATGTGTACAACAATCACTATAATAACATGCAATTCATTTTATGTCATTATTCCTATATTCATTTTGATTTATTTTATGTTTATTATAAGTTGCTCATTATCTTAATCAAGTTATTTACTTAAGTTTGCCTATAATCAATAAACAAAATCTCAAAGCTAGATAATGAGAATTAGTAGCCATTAAAGCTTAAAAGGGGTGATGTATAGAGTCAATGACCATAAAGGTCTTACGATGACCACATTGGTTTAATAGTGACCACCAAGGTTTAGTGGTGACTTGAAGGTCTAAAAATCAAATAATAGGCTGAAGGCAAATATGGTGGCCAAGAAGCCCAAGATAAGCACCTAAGTGCCCTAACAACTGTTAATCACCCTAGTTAACCAGTCAACCTATCCAAATTAGGTTGTCTATACTCATATGGGCTTCTTAGATTCTTCTTTGATGTTTAATTACTTATCATGCTATTGTTCATGCTTCATATCGTACAACATTATTAACTTATCATTACTCACTTTACATCAACATATTATCATAATTAGCAATGTGCCTCTTCTTTTTACATATGCTAAGGCAAAAAGCCATATTGCACATGGAAAGTATTTAACAATACAACAAGAGCCTCTCGACCACACATTATCATAATATCATCTTAACATACTTTAATGTTTACACAATGTCATTCACAATTTCATGCTCATTACACACACACTTACTTCTTGATGATTCCCTATTAGGTAACATAATTTTCATTCTAACATGCTTAAAACATTCACAGCACTTATCTTCCAAAAAAATATAATTGCATATACCTCAATACCAATGTGCACTTTATGTTTGTTACTACCTATTATCATATCTAGAGGTATACAATAGTTCATCCACCATCTACTTCTACTATTCATGTATTTTCCTTCTAATTTAAGCCCTATTCAAATCTTATTTGCACCATTACCATTTAGCCATATACATTAGTGTAGCTTTTATGTAATAGGGATAAGGCGATTGTGTTAGGAGTCTCTACCTAGCTCTATACCAAGACTATTGATATTTTGCCTAGTAAAGGTTTGAAATTAGGTTT
Organism: Hura crepitans; assembly: GCA_948208565.1. Classification (NCBI taxonomy): domain Eukaryota; kingdom Viridiplantae; phylum Streptophyta; class Magnoliopsida; order Malpighiales; family Euphorbiaceae; genus Hura; species Hura crepitans. The sequence continues at coordinate 3,510 of CANXYI012128791.1, forward strand.
TATTTATGCCCTAACAATATACCTTATTTTACATTTTAATATTTCTCAATCTCATATCATACAAGCGAGCAAAATAATTAATAAGACAAACATATTACCATTGCATAGAAGGAAAAGTGCAAGTTACAATGATTACAATATATAATAAACTAGAAACATGAATTATACATCCATAAATTGAACTATTCATTGATTGTTGTTTGAGCTAAAAATTGCTAATAATTCCATAAGAATTGGTGGTAACTGCCTAACTGCCATCTCCATGAGATTGGCCTTTGTTAAAATAAATTTTTTTTATGTGAGTTTTATTAAGAAAATAAAGACCATTTTATTTTGAAAATGCCAATTAATTAGGAAGAAAAATCATTGATGTGAATTTAGACTTTTACATGTAACATAAGTTAATTAAACTCCCTATTACAACCTAAAAATAAATAAAAAGGTACAAAACCAAAATAAATAAATAAGAAATAAATAATTAGTCCCACTTCTGCATCATTAAATCCATATGGAAAGTGTATGAGTATTGTCTTTAACCCATGCGAACTCCTAATAAAGATGGGACCTAGTCCATTCGACATGTTTCTAGAATGAAGTCATCAGCTAGCACTTACTCAAATAAAATGCTTAGAACAAGATATGATCTAAAGGGACCTTAAATCATACATATAAAATATTCATACATAAACATATGCTTAAAGGATAGATAAAACATATATTAGCTTTAACATATGTAGACATTGATTACACACAAAATATTGTTAAAGGTCTATGTAGACATGGAATCTAATTAATAGGGGTCCGTGCAGACACCATAAATAACATGTCATCAAAATATTTTGTTTAATCATGGCAAATATTTCATTCATTTCATAAACATTCATAACAATTATGCTATTAGCATTCATTGATACCTTATTCTATATCATACATGATTGTAGACTCAAAGATTATTCGAATCATATGTCCATGTAGATTATGAATCCTTATGAAAGGGAGTCATGCGAACTTATATTACCAAATAAAATGTATAAAAGATGCAAAAAAAAATTACCTACATATGCATGAGAAATCATTATATCACTTTTATGGTTAGTGCAGGGATCACAAAGAACCACCTCACTCATCTCAAATCAATCCTTGTAGATTATTGAAACAGTAAAAGAGAATTTGCTTGTGTAATAAATGTGACCTCATAACTTATATTGACATTGTACCAAACTGCAAGACAAAAGGTAAAGTTTTATTAAAGAGAATTATTTAGAATGGGTTATAAGACTAATATAGTGAATCTTGATTTGGAATCTTAATGTCTTAAACTCATAGAATTGGGTTCTAATTCTATATTTTATTATCTAGATTCTTGATTGATCATAGATGATTTTTTTTATCTCTCAATAGGTTGATAGTGAGGGTATTTATAGGTTTTCACGATAGTATTTCCATCCAGAGAGAGGGGAATCCTATTAGGATTAAGAATCAAAGTCCAAATAGGAAGACTAAGATTCTAGAAGATTTTTGTCATAAAGTCTGTATGGACATACTCTTGTGAGACCAAAGTCTGTGTGAACTTAGGCTTTAAGATGCCTATGTAGGTTGTGGCCTATGGCCCTTTTTGATTCAAATTACTTAGTGAGAGTCTATATGGACAATGATATAGCTCATTTGTGTATTGGTCTATATGGCAACAAATTTAAGTTTATACCTAAGAAGTGTGTGAGAACATAAGTCTCCTTTGTCTTGCAGCTTAGGCCCATCTTTGGTTATCATAGTGAATCCTAAAAGTAGGGCACTTGTAGTTGCCCCTTACTTTGGTGTGTGCTATGGAATGCAAAATAGACTAGTACATACAAAGTAATCAAGTTAAAAGTACTTATCTAAAGTAACTAAATATGCTAAAAGTTCTTTAATTAAGTTAGTGTTAGATTGGCTTCTGAGGCTAAACTTAAGAAAGATTTAATAATAGATTGAACTTGTAAAAGATTTGATAGTGGAGTGAACTCATAAAAGATTTGGTGATGGATTAAAGTGAAGCTGAATCCATAAATAAATTAGATAGATTTACTAAAGCTTTAACCCTAATTATTGTTGAAACTGAAATGCTACTATTCGTATCTTATATAATGAGAAAGTCTTTATTAAACTAGATAATACTTTGAAAATTGTGAAGGATCTAGCCATTTTGCCATGTTTGATGACTTGCTTTCCTTTTTGAAAAACCTTATTTTTTTTATCTATTGGTATGTTGTGTCTTTAATAATTGACTTTTAAGGCTTCTAAGGCTTGGATTAGTTGGATTTGAAGGTTGATTCCACTATTTTTGATCTTAGGCTTCTTTAAATTAAGAAATCAGAATTGATTATTGTATTTTCATATCTTTGACAACTAATCCTTACTTCATTTGAAAGGAATGGATCAAGCCAGATTATACTGTTGCACTTTTATCAAATATGATAATGGTGAAAGTAGATTTCCTCTTTTTATAACAAAATAAGTTTTAAAGTTGAATTTGTTTGAAAAACATCAAAATAATTGTTATTGAAATTTTATTAGTTGAAAAATAAATAAAACTCAATTGATCATATTTGATATTTAAGGATAAAATGTTTATTTAATCATATAAACATTTCAATATCGATATAAAACATATATAATTATGGGAGATCCTTAGTTATGCTTGAAATGCATCAAAATAAATGTTGAATCTATTTTATTAATTAAAAAAACTGAATAAAAATATATTGACTGAGTAAAAATATGAGAATCACACTTTTTTAACTGTATAAATGCTTTTAACACAAATGGAAAGCAAATATAATTGCAAAGGAAGCTAATTATGCTTTAAAAACCATTAAAAAATATGGATTCAGTTTATTTTATTGGTTGAAAAACTAATTGACCAAAATCGGCTAAAATGTCTTTTAAAATGAAAATTTTGCATAAAAAGTTCTAATTTGATGAAAATATTTTATCATTTGACTCTTACTCTTAGCTTGGTTAATTTTAAACTTTTTTGTGGTCATGTTTTCGAGCATCTTTGATAAACTAAGTCTTTGAAGACATGAAATCATCTAGATGATGTTCTTAGTCTATACGAATAATATTTTAAAATTAAATGAGTTAGTCTATGTAGGCTATATTTTTAAAGCTAAATGAGTTAGTCCATATAAACTTTGTCAATAGCTTTAAAGCTATCGACCTCTCTCTCTTTTCTTCTCCACTTCTTCTTTTAGTAGTTTTCTTTTTCAATTGATGGTTTCTTATCTATTTTTTCGCAATTCTTTTATTTTTGTTCAGCAAAATGCTCCTAAATATTGTCCCAACCATCATTTTCTTCTTTTACGTAACCTAAGGCCACCAGAGGAGCGCTAGCACCCTTACACTATTGCCTTTAGTAAGTTTGCCACCTCTCCCACTAGTGATGGAGGTTTTTATGCCTATCCCTAAGGGTTTTATGCCCTCTATCTCAGTGAATTGCCCGTGCAATGCTGCATCAATGAACAAAACCCACTTCCATAACTTGATACCTATTTTGGCTAATCTAACTCACCATACATTCCCTGATGCCTAACCTTAAGATAATTTTTACCTTTTGTTTTTATATTTCTTCTATTCTTCTTCTTTATCTTTGAGAATTTTTTTTTAGTTTGACAAGTCTGTATAGACTTTATTAGGATATGTAGAGTTGATCCATGTAAACATAGAACTTAGGTCAATTTTTTAAAAAACCTAGGATAAGAAATTATGCTATTTTATGTGTTCAATAGGATATGATGTCCATGCAAATAATGTACATGTGATTTTGGTTCATGCGGACTGTACATATGTGCAATGGTTCAATTTTACTATGTTTTCTACTAAATTATGAGTTCCAATATATGTTAGTTGTATGCCTTAGAGCACATGCGTAATAGGGATATTTTTGTGTCTATTTCAACATTTGTTTATAATAAAAGGCATTCTTTATTGTGTAAGTACCTATTATTAATTCATTTGTTTGATTAGACCTTAAACTTTATAATAAAGTCCTAGGTATCATTTCATGGTATAGAGGAAATCATGAAGAGTATATTATGTGAGATTCTTATCGCATGCAATTATGAAATACAAAAACTATCCCTCATTATTGTATTAACAAGATGTGACATTGTTAATATGTGTAGGCTAGCACATGTAATACTTTTTGACTTAGTCAAATAGTGGTTCTCACAAGCTATAAGAAGGGTGATGCTTAGTGTTAACATGTGGATGCTTGTTTGAGAAACAAGTTCATTGGAGACCTAGACATGAGATCTCTATATAGATACATAATCTAAGTCAATGAAGTCATTTTTTCATATCAGTAGGTGCAAGTATCTTCTGACTTGAGATCACCAAGGTTATCTTAAGTACAAATGGCATACTTTGACACTGATACTTTTACTTCACCATGATGTATACATAAAAAGGAGGTTGGGTATAGTCTAAGACACTTGAAGGTAGTTGAGTGATCAATAAATGATTTATCACCCCAGGATTACAATAGAGTTTATCTCACAAATTAATATATCTTTATTCAAGAAATCTCTTACTAGAGTAAAATACAAGTATTAATGAGATTTACAAGGGAATTTTATGAATAAAGATGTAAATATTAGAACTAACACATTTAGGGCTTCAGTAGACATCTTTAATTAAGCATTGAGTTGACATAAGTTGATACTCAAACCTAAATGAGATAAACTATGTTGAAAAGAGTAATTGCACGGTAACTGTATATCGAAAGGTTATGTCAAACCACTTGAATTTCTAACACTTAGGTAGTCTTAAAATATAGTTAGACACCTCTCAATAGTTGGACATAAAATGAATAATTAATTGGGAATTAATTATAGGCTCAATGAGATTAAACTATAAAAGTCTCAATTAGACTAGGACTCTAATTCACTGTGTACTGCTAACATGTTTTAGAAACCCATAAGATCACACACTTAAAGAATTGAAATGATTATCAAAGTGTTTTATGCTTCAGTGACATGAGATATCATTAAAAGGAGAAGAAACAAAGAAGAAAGAGAGAAATTGAGCTTAGAGCATAGTGGCCTAAGTTTGACCTTTTTATGTGTTAGAAGGGACATGGGTCTTAGAGACCCAATTAAGGTTATATGTTAATGTAATTTTAAATTTAAATTTTAAGGGTTAAAAAGACCATAAATTAGGCTTATGGTTGATTCAAATTAAGGCCTAAAAGATCCACAGAAGGAAGCCTAAATAGGATCCCAAATTTTTATACGCATGGACCATCTTAGTAGGTTATGTGTAATAGACAAAAAAAAAGTGCCAAATTTGTGGGCTTCCTTAAATGAGATTTAGATCAAATTCTAACGGTCAAAATTTAAACAAAATAGAGTTATTTTATTATAAATAGTCTAAAAAAATCTATGACACCCCCTACTAGATTCTTGAAGAAACCTAATAAGCAGTGTACTTCCCGCTAGGTCACCTATTTCATTTCTCCCACAATTATTATTTAACCTTCACTTATACTGCACTAGGCAATTCTGTCTAACTCCAAATCTAGTTTGGTTAGTTCTTATAGTCCATTTAAGTTTATTTTATCATGTTCGGGCTATTATAAAATGAATTCAACATAATACGATATTACCTAAAAATTCGGTAGCACAACGGTTGCCCGGGTCACTATCCCAAAATTCATTTCTACCTATAACCACTTTTATATCATACACTGTATCTCTTAGACTCTTCTAGTCCCCTAGAAATCATTCTATCAATATCACCTATCACACAGGAAACACAAGCCTCAGGCCATAATAAAAACACATAAAGCCTCAAGCTCACAAGCATCCATACAAATCACATATACATAAGAAAACCATTACTGGATTAATTATAGAACAGTCCCTTATAAATAAATGCTACCCTGTGTGCCTTATATACATCACACCCATCTTCCCCACTTAAGTACATAAAGTGCAAAAGCTACTCATTATACATGATTAACCTTCTCAATATGACCTCTGAACTTTGCTGCATGCTTTATGAGGCGATGTTCCTATTCTGGGTACCTGCGCATTGAAATAGGTACACTAAGTATAAAAATACTCAGTGGTGAATACAACCATTAAAAATATGTCCAATAGTTAATCCATACATTATACTCTTATTTTACCTTATACTAATATCTCAAGTTCAATTTATAACATTAGCATGCAAAATTACCATTTTACCCTTAGGGTTTTTCTATTTGTAATTATCCACTAAATTATTACAAGCCATATGATTTATGTGTTTAGTTATTATTAATCATTTTAGGCAGTGCTATACCATTTAAGCCTTTATTCAATATCAGTGGAAAATTACTAAAATGCCCTATCTTCTATTTCATAGTCATGAAATTTATTAATCTTATTTAATTAATTTAGATGGCCCAACTTAGGAGACAACCCTAATAGACATTAAATCTTGAGGGAAAAATAAATTGGTGCAGTGGTCCCTATTATAGACCTATGGCGTTGCATCGACTTAAGCATATTTTGGCACCTAAGGTGCACAAGCAATATTTGGTCTGCCTAGTAGACGGGTCTATTTATCTAGGTAGTATAGTGATCCTTTGGGACCTTCGCTGCTATACCGGCCCTCTTTAAATGAGTAAAGATGCCACAAATTGGCCTACATAGCAAACTGGTCTGTTTGTCCGAATAGTGCAGTGGCCCTCCAAGACCTTTGCCACTGCACTAGTAATAAAGTATAGATTAAGTGAGTGTCATAGTTTAATATGACTGTCCAACTAGTACCGTGATCTAAAAGGACTTAGGCCACTGTACCAGCCCTGTCTAAAAAGTAGACAATGTAGCAGCTACTAAGGATCCCTAAGTTGACTGATCAACCTATCTAGTAGGTGTCTAACTAGTGGGCTATTAACCTCAATCAATGTCTATTTCTTTATTGATTAACTTTTTATAATATTATAATCTTAAAAATAGATAGTTATGATTTTTATAGCTCAGTTAAAATTTAACACAGTCTAATATGGCCATAAACTGGTTGTACCATGTAAATTCTTATAAGAAATTTCAAGTATTAGAATTTACAAAATTAAGGTATATTATGCTTGAATTTATTCCATAATTATTTCTCAAATATTCATCCTTTACTATCCAGTGGTATTTTTAGTTCAGGTAATGGTCAACTGGATAGTTATAAGTTATTTCGTCAAGTTTAAAAAGCCAATTTTAGATCCATTTCATAAAATTTTCAATGTAGTTTTCATCATCCAATTTCTATTATCCATAGGCCTAAAGCCATCCATTTATTAAGCCCTATACAAGGCTAAACATAGGCATCATTACAATCCCATTTAATCACAAGCTATAGCCCCCAAAGGCATAAA
>CANXYI012128841.1:0-13727 GCA_948208565.1 Hura crepitans
TATACCTTTCTTATGATAGCATCCTGAAATTGATGGCTTTAATGTTTGCCTTGAATGGACAGTTGAAAGCCGGGATTGCATTGAAGTTGATGGTTCCTGCTAATTGAGCTCAGTGGGTACACCAAATATATATCACTGCCACTTTTCAGGAGGTCAAAATAATATCTTTTTTTTTTATTTTTTTTATTTTTTCTTGTTATCTATGCTTAATTGCTTTTTGATATTAGGTTAACTATGCCATGGTTTTTGTTGTAAGTCATTTGCTTTTATTCTTAATTGCTTGTGCATTGTGCATGCATATATATACCTCCTTTGGTTTCTTTCATCTTTTATGCAATTTGGGACACTCTTTTAGGTAAATTTCTTGAGTTGAAACTGTACTTGATGGTGTTGATAATTTTGGTTCAAGATTGATAGCTTTCATTCCTTTTTTCTTACAGTAATAAATCTAATTGCAAGATTCATACTAGCTCTAATAGTCATAATTGGATTCCTAATCCATAAATCTAGAACAACAAATAAGGAAAAAGACAAGAAGGGGGTATTCCTTAGCAATCAACAATCCTTAATGCCTAGAAGGCACTCTTACTCTGATGTTATTGCAATTACAAAAAATTTGAAGTCAAATTAGGCAAAGGTGGATTTGGAACAGTTTCAAAGGACAACTTGCTGATGGTTCTTTAGTTGCTGTAAAAATGCTTAGTCAATATAAGTTCAGTGATGAGGAATTTATTAATGAAGTCTCAATGTTTGCTAAAATTCATCATGTCAATGTAGTACGATTAGTGGAATTTTGTTTTGAGGATCATGCTTTTATCTATGAATATATGGCTAATGGATCACTTGACAAGTATATATTTTCAAGAGAATCCATGCCTTTGAGTTGGGAGGAACTACTTGAAATTGATATAGGGACAGCTTATGGTATTGAGCACCTACATGTGGGATGTGATGATTACATTTTTTATTGCGATATCAAGCCTCATAATGTTCTACTAGACCATGATTTCATTCCAAAAGTTTCAATTATTGGCCTTGCAAAAATTTACCCCAAGAAGTATGATTTTGAATCTGTCGGTACTGCAAGAGGAACTATGGGGTATATTGCTCCCGAATTGATTTCAAGCATCCTTGTATTGATTTCTTATAAATAAGATGTTTATAGTTTTTCTATGTTATTATTGGAAATATCTGCAAGAAGATTGAGAATTGATGTAAAGGGATACAATTGAGGCAAAGCTTATTTCCCATTGTGGATATACGACCATCTAAGTGAGGGAGGAGATATAAAGCTTAAGAATGTTAGTGAAACTAAGGCTGTAATTGCAAAAAAAATTATGTACAATTGGGTTGTGGTGCAATTAGAAGAATACAGAAGATCGTCCAGTGATGACCAAGGTTATCGAAATGTTAGAAGTGAACATTGACTCTTTACAGTTGCCTCCCAGTCCTGTCTTTCCCTGGTCACATTCCTAGCAAAGATCCTCAATCGGATTCTTCAGCAAAGTTGCTAATATCCGAGATAATGGAGTAAAGCTTATAGAATGGCAGCAAATCAATTAACTAGAAAGATTAAATGAGAAACTATGCAGTGGTAAGATAAGAAAGAATATTTTTTTTTTCTAATGTCTATTTCTTTTTAAAGCTACAAAATTCTTTATCTTTTACCTCCATCAAGTGTGAAGAGTGCCTATGAATGACTTATTGAAATAAGGTCGGTAGTAGAAATTTCAAACATATTCATAGTAAAAGCGAATGCCATCTCAGTTTGCTTGCATGAAATATTTCTGCTAGATTTGAAAAGCATAAGAATTCTTAAAGTAATATTGTTACTCCTTGTGCAACACAAGGGGACAATATTGCATTCATTAAGAATTTTTATATTTCATTTCCATGCGATTAGATATATATTTGCAGAAACACCAATCATTTGTTAGCCTTGTTTTTACATATTAATTTAATCCCCATTTGGGTAATAAAATTCTTATGTTTGAAGTGTTTAAATTCATTTATTGTGTATTGTTTTGATTAACTAATAGGTAAATTAAATTTAATATTTTTATTTTCTTAGTTGACCTTTTATTCATTAGTACATTTTGACAATGAGTATGTCAAATTTATGACATGGAACTCCTTAAATTTGTCGAACTCTTATATAAGTTTCTTCTTATGTACCTTTTTAATTTGAAATGATTATGGTCTAATAATTTGTCATTTCCTCAAAATATAAAATTTGGCCGAAAATCGAATTCATTTTGAACCAATTCATGCATTTTCAATCATATTTTAATGCTGTAGAAGAACTACTAAACAAACTAAAGATTCTTATGGTCTTAAAATTTAAGGTATCTTCATCTTCATAAGCAACCTATTTTCCTTTTGGTGCTCTTCTCTTTTCACAAAGTTATAAAATCTAACCAAAAAAAGGAAAATGGTAATAGTAACAAGTTTTATCCACACAAAGTAATAACGATTTAAGCTTTAATTAATTGATGAAAGACATTGTATAGTCAATTTTCAAAAAGCTGCACTTCTATAAAAATAATAAAAAAAAAACAAGTATTTAGTTGATTGTTACCATATCTCCAGCCCAAAAGGTCTCTTATATGTGCTAGCCAATGCAAGTAATTATTTTCTTAACTATCGACTAGTTATAAAAATTGAAGATTAATATTAGGTTCGCAATTCTTGCTTAATTTACTACTTGGTTTGTACCTATGTTTATATAGTAGCATTAATATAACCATTTTCCATCATTTTTGGAGAGGAGATAGTTAGATTTTTATGTTATTTATTTTCATTAATTTGACTAATTCTAATTATTATGGATTTAATTAAGGCTTTGTCTAGCAAATTTGAAAAGTTTTTAAGTTAAAATTTTCTTTATTGGCAATAATAAATGAAATTTCAGTTTGCTAAATTGAACCTTTTTATGTGGTTTTGAATGTTATAAGGATAAAAGTTCTACAAAAGCATAGAAAAAACTGTTTTTTTTGTCTAGTGTTACATCTATTACTAGTGACATAGATGATTTTAGTGAAAGAAAATATTTTATGCCACAATTGAATTTTGAGTGCTTTGTCTAATAATATTGATCGCATATGTTGTTATACCAAAACTACCATTGATGAATTGTGGATGCTTTAGAATATAAGTATGATACTAAAGAAAAAGTATTGAAAAGATGCATTATTGAAAAATTTCTTATTTTCGTATGGTTGATGAAAAATATGTATATGATCAAATTCATGATTTTTAAAAAATATTATTTTTGATTTGAAAATTAACGGGATTGGATTTTATAATGTTGTTCTTATTTCTTTTCTTATTAAAAAATCGCCACATTTTTTGTTTGATTTTGCAAGAAGTTAAAAATAAAAACCAAAATAACTTTTTTTATCAATTGCTTGTTTCTTTGAGAATCAATGGGAGTATTTCATAAAACAAATTCAAAATTTTTTAATTTCTTGCAAAAGCTCATGTTAGGGGCGTTCATCCTGTTGATTCGATCCAGAATCGAATTGAAAATCAAAACTCTAAAATTTTCAAAAGGATTGAACCAAAAAAATCAATATTTATATAGAACCGAAAAAAATCAAATTTTTTATATATAAAAGCCCAAAAATGACGTCGTTTTAGCTTAAAACGATGTCATTTTAAGAAATTCGGTAGATTTGATTCTTTTGATTTTTGTCCTTCAAAAATTGAGCCGAACCTATTAAATCAAAATTATACTAAAGAATCGAATAAAAAAACTAAACTAAATAGATTAAATTGTCCAAAGTTCGGTTTAGTTTTTGGTTCCAGTTTGGTTTTAAACAGTCCTAGCTCATGTCGTTGAAAATGTTTGTAAGCTTAGAATCAAGAAATTCAAGAAAACTGCACCTGCAAAAAATTCTAGTGACAATAGCAATTTTAATAATAAAAAATCAAAATATAGCAATATTAATTAAAAAAAGTTGTAAAGCGTTAGGTTTAATCATATTGCCAAAAATTACTTAATCACTATGGACAACATTCTAAAGCATGAATACTTCAACAATCTCAAGTAAATGTGCTTGAAAACCTTGCTCTCTCTTACCTCATCTCACAAGCACTTTGTTTCTAGCTCAAAGTTAATTATAACTCTTAACTCAAATGACTTGTAAATAAACTATAAAGCTAATGCTATAAAAAAATTAAAATTAGCGATGGATTCATATTCATAGTTAAAATAGCAATTGATTCAACTATGGATAGTAAATTCTAATATTCCATGGCTAAAACTTTAAATAAATAAATTTTATTTAATATAATGATATAATAGCTATGGATTTACATCTTTATAGCTAATTTTGGCGCATAACACTGACGTGATATTTTTAGAGGTGGATTTAGTGATGGATAAGCAAAAGATAATTTTAAATGCTAACAACGGTTATTTCCATAGGTAAAATTAGAATAAGTTTTCCCTTTAATTTTTAGAGATATTGTAATGTTTGAAAATCCCAGTGTTATGAATAGTATTTCTCGTGATGTGAATAGTATTTTTGAGGCTGGGTCACTCTAATGCGACTGAATAGAAGTATTAATTATAATATAATTTTAAGTGAAATTAGAAGTGAAAATGAAGTCATTTAGATGGTTAAAAATGACAGTTAAAATTTTACAGCAGTATCAGTGAATAATGACTTAGTTTTAACTGAATTATAAAATATTTAGTTTTTGCTCCGAAAATTCCAAGATCGATGCAATCTGATACTTAAATATTCCAAATAGTGTGTTGGCATTAGAATTGAAATTTTTAGATATCGAGAAGTATTTTCTAAAAATTGGACAAAGTTAAAAAGTAATGTATTTATTTATTTTTCGAGTGTAGTTTTTCGAGGCTTTTAAGACATGATCCGATAGGCCTATTGTGATTTTTAGAAGTGTTAATTGAGGATTAAAAAGAAATGGAAATAAGGAGGATTAATGAGGGCCTTTGGATGATAAGGGGATTAAATCTAGACCACTAGATTAAATGACTTATATAAAGGTCAAATTCTTCTAATTTGGTCAACATCCAAATAGTTCATTTTCTCCCCTAAACCCCTTTTAGCTAATGCCATTGTTCCTCCTCCCCTCTCGCTTTCCTTTTCAATGTCCACTCAAATCCAACCCCTAAAGCCACTTCTAGACATCATTTGGCATGGATTAATGTTAGATTAAGGTGAGAAAGTGAAGAAAGAAGGCTTGCATTTCAAGATTTTTGAGGTAAAAAGTTGAGTTGAATAGTAACCTAATTTTGATAGAGTGAGATTTTATTGAGTTTGATATATTTCTAAGGATCTTTAGGGGTTGTATAAGGTTTATATAAGGTTAGATTTCATTTTGATTGAGAATGTGATTTTATATTGATTTTTTATGGTGATTTTGGTGTATGGAATGTCAAGAAAGAAAGGACTACTAAGACAAAGGGCAAGAAAAAGGTTTGAATGGCCTACTTATATGTATAAAAACTCAAAATAAGTGTATTCATTATAGTATATATTGTGTGTTTTGAATTGTGTGTTGAAGTGTGTGATTAATGTATGTAATTAATGTGTGATGTGATGAAATGGCATGTAATGATTTAATGGGTTTTGGAATGATGAATTTTGGTTGTATATATGTGTTTTAATGCCTTGAATGATGAAGAATTGATGAAGGAGTGATTGAATACATGATGGCCGAAAATGCCTATGTGTGAGCATATGAGTGTGTTGTGGCTGGAAATGATGTAAATGGTATAGCAAAAGATTGTGGTGTAGTAGGAATGTAAGCTAAACATTTTGTGACTTTGTAATGGATGTTCGTGATGCTAATGATATGTGTAAGTTAGTTGGGAGTATGTTTAGACTAGTAAGGTATGTTATGTACAAATGACATATGATATGGTATATGATTACATGGTTAACTATAAGATTTAAAGAATATGCTTGAGTTGGCTATAATGGCTGAATTTGGTGTGTGTTCAAGTTGATGTTTATGTGACTAATAAGGTAATAAATTGAGTAAATATTTATATTGTGTATAAGTTGAATGAATATCATGCCTAAGTATGTCTAAGTTGATATAATGCATGATTTGGTTATGTTCACCATAACTAAAGGTTTAGGTAGTTATAAATGGTTAAGATGGAAAGTATGCTTATACATGTTCTTATATTATATGAATAGAAGTGTATTAATTATTTTTTTCTCATAAACTACATGTTTATGTATGATGGCTTTTAAAGGCCGAATGGCTAAACATATATTATGTTGATTTATGAGTCATCTTAGCATAATTTATGGATTATAAAAGATGTGATGAAAATAATGTTAATGTGATATGCATGATAACCATTATGTGAATAAATAAATAAGAAACCTAATACTTTCCCTTAAGGTCATTTGTTGACCAAATACTAAATGAAAAAAATTACCTAAGCTATTGTAAAATGGTGAAACTAAAAAGTAAAAGGTGATGGCCCATATATGTAGACAACCTAGCTCAGATAGGTTGACTAGTTAACAAAGGAGTTTAGTAGTTACATGGGGCACTTCGGCACTGTAAACTTGTGGGTTCATGATTTGTGCACTTTGGTGCTACAAACCTATGGGTTCATGATTTGGGCACTTTGTTGTTACTAGCCTATGTGTCAATGTGTTGAGGTCAACAGGCCACCATTTTACCTTTAAGCTATATGATTGAGTTGAGACCTAAGAATCACTGCTTGAGACCTCTGTGGTCACTATTGAGACCTTTGTGGTCACTGAGTCTCATTATCCAATTAAGAGTAACTGTCTCTTATATGTGGGCAAGTGAGATTAAATCAAATTAAATGAGATTAAATCATAACCTAATATTTAATATAATAACACCTGTTAAGGAGATTTTAATTTATGTGTATGATACAACATGCAAGTAGGAATGTTGTTCTCATGACTATAATGATGCATTAGATATTATTATCATGCATGTATCCTTTTAATGAGTCAATGCCATGATATGTATGGTATGGATTAATATGTTGCTTATCATAAAACAAATGCTTGTATGTGTATGTATATATGGATGTATGCTATAGTGAATACACCACTAGATTTTATGCTTAAAGCATTGTTGTTTTTGAGTTGCATAGGTTAAGGACATAGATAAAAGCTGAAGCCTCGAGTAGCTATGTAAATCAAGATATAGCTCTCTTTTTAGTATATTTTGGATTTTCTTTGTGTAAATTATGGGTTGTCATGAATGTATTACAGTCATATATTTTACAAAGGGGATTTGGGTCAAAACTAGTATTTTGTAATATTTTGTAAACTTAACTAAATAACTTTATTTTTGTAATGTACATATAAGCTATGGATATTGGATTTTATTATACTTATGTTTTGAGATGCATGTCTTATGGATAGAATTGTATTGAGATATTTGGGTGGATAAGGAGGATCTCAATTATTGGAATGTTATTTGAAATGAGATTATAGTAGTGTTTTCGAACTTGTAGGTATTATTCATTGTGGGATAGTGTTTCAGTGCAATCGTTATGCTGTTAGATTTTTGACAAAAGCATTCCCAAAACTATTTTAAAACTTAAAAAGCAAATTTTTCATTAAAGCAAGATTTTGAAAATTTAAATATAATCAAATGATTTCAAAAAGGTTATAATTTATATAGGTTTTTTAGTAAAGTAAGTTCAGATATCGGTATGTGTTTCACTTCTTCTTTAGGTCTAGTGACCAGACTAGGTAAAAGGTGTCACATTTGGTGATATTAGAGCTTCAATTTAGGTATTCCTTGGTACATATAGAGTCTCATATGAGTGCCTAGAGTTTAAAATAATACATCCCATAATTAGACATTATTAAGGTTTATTATCTGTATCTTTTTCCTATAGATTAAAGATGAGTGGATTTACACCCTAAGATGGTGCTAGGGAAGTGGAAAGTCGTACACTAACCACTGTTAATGAGCCTTCAAGGATAGGGATGTCAACTCTCGGTGTTGCAGGACTAGCTGCTCAGGCACAACCTTCCTTATTGCAATAGATGGAACTTTTGAGACAAGCTATGACGATTGTTGCCCCACCTTCACCAGTACAACCACTAGCCTTACCAGCTCTTCTAAAGATATATTTAGATCAGATCAAGAAGGTGGGAATTGATGATTTCTTTGGAGTGGGTTTGGATGATCTTGCTAAGGTAGAATACTAGCTAGAGAGAATAGTTAGGATCATGCAGTAGCTGAAGTGTTCCTTAGAGGAATATGCGACATATGCAACCTCTTTGTTGCAAGAAGAAGCATTTAAGTGGTTGGATGCCTTTACAGAATATAAGGTGGTTAAAGATTTGACATAGGACTTCTTTCTGGCAGAATTCAAGAAGAAGTATCTCACTGAACACTACATGGATAAGATGAGACAAGAGTTTGTTAACTTGAAGTAGAGGAATAAAACTATAATCGAGTATGAGAAGGAATTTGCTAAGTTGAGCTAGTATACTAAGAAAATGGTAACTATAGAGACAGGCAAGTGTAAACGGTTTGAGAAAAAGCTCAACCTTGAAATTAATCTTTAGGTAGCTCCAATGAAGATAAGGGACTTCATAGCTTTAGTGGCAGCATGTCACATAATTAAGGGGATTTAGAAAAAGAAAAGAGAGGTCTTTCAGAGAAAGAGATCATATGGGCATAATTCAGCTAGCACAGTTCTTGATCTAGAGAAAAAGCAAAAAGGGAAACATTGTAGATAACAGCAATCTTAGAAGCAAGATCAGACCTAAAAATCTATTCAAGGTTTAAGAGTAGTGTCTAAACAATAGATATAAGTACCTAGTGCTTTATTTTTTTATAGCCAGAAATGTACTAGCACTAAAGTGTGAACATTGTGGCAAGTGGCAGAGGGGTGTTTGTTGGAAGACCATATTAGGAGCATCCTATGGTTGTGGCTTCAAGGGCAATTATCAGAAGGATTGGCCCAAGAATCCTAGAGTGCCTGGATAGGTGCAAGATTCATCCCTAGCTGAGTTCAAAGGTCAGAAGAGAGATAGGTGTGATAAAGTTGGCAGAGATCAAAGGGACAAGGTTAAGATCACAGACAGATCTGAGAGAAAAGCTTCAGTAGACAGTATGTTATTCAGGCATGTGGATATGCTGATTCTCTTACAGTTATTGCTAGTACCTTTTATCTCTTTGATCTACCTATTTAATCTTTGATAAATATAGGTTTTACTCATTCGTACATATGTCTTAGACGAGCATAAGATAAAGGGTTAGTGTCAGAATAGCTTGACATAGACATTTTAGTTAACTATTCGATAGGGTAGCATGTGATAGTTAATAAAGTTTATAAGAAGTTTCTTTTATGAGTCCAAGGACATGTGTTTTTTATTAATTTTATCAAACTACCATTCTATGAGTTCGATTTAATCGTGGGCATGGACTGGTTGTCTAAGTACCATGCAATAGTAAATTATAGACAGAAGAGATTTCCCTTCGTACAATGAATGGGATAGAGGTTGTGGTTATGGGAGAAAGAACAAGCTTTATACCTAATGTGATTTTAGTAGTCGAAGCTAGGCAAATGATGAGGAAAGGGTGTCAAGCCTATTTGGCTCATGTGTATGACTAGAAAGGAAGAACTAGATGTGAGTCAAATACCATTAGTGTCTAAATTTGTAGACGTGTTTCCTAAAGAGTTACCATGATTACCACCAGCTAGAGAGTTAAAGTTTGGAATAGAAGTTCTACTTGGTATGACACTAGTGTCTATGGCTCTTTATAGAATGGCACCAATGGAGTTGTAAGAATTGAAGATATAGTTACAAGAACTACTAGATAAAGGTTTCATAAGACCAAGTGTATCACTATAGGAAGCACCAGGTTTGTTTGTGAAGAAGAAAGATAGTTCCTTGAGATTGTTTGTTGATTACAGACAACTAAACAAGGTGACTATCAAGAACAAGTATCCCTTGCCTCGTATAGATGATTTGTTTGATCAGTTTAAAGGAGCAAGCATTTCCTCCAAGATCGATATAAGATCTAGATACTATCAATTGAGAGACAAGGAAGTGGATATTGCTAAAACAACCTTTAGGACCAAATATGGACATTATGAGTTTTGGTAATGCCATTAGGGCTTACTAATGCTCCAATGGCTTTTATGGACTTGATGAATAAAATCTTTAAACCATATCTGGACCAGTCTATTATGGTGTTCATTAATGACATTCTAATATATTCTAAGAGTAGAGATGATCATGAACAACATCTCAGGATAGTGTTATAGACATTGAGGGATAAGAAGCTTTATGCCAAGCTTAACAAGTGTGAGTTTTGGCTTGAAAAATGTCCTTCCTAAGACATATAACATCAACTAATAGCATTCAAGTTGATCCCAACAAGATTGAAGCAGTTATGGAGTGCAGGCCACCTAAGAACACCACTAAGATTAGGAATTTCTTAGGGTTGGTTGGATATTATAGGCATTTTGTTAAAGGTTTTTCAATGAATGCAATACCAATAACATGCCTATCGAGGAAGAATGCTAAGTTTATTTGGGATGTAAGTCTCAAGAGAGTTTTGACAAGCTAAATGTGATGTTGATAGAAGCTCTAATCCTTGTACAGCTAGTGTTAAGGAAGGATTTTTCTATCTATAGTGATACTTCTTTGAATGGGCTTAGATGTGTGCTCATGCAAGAAGGCAAAATTGTTGCCTATGCTTCTAGGCAATTGAAGCTACATGAAAAAAATTATTCGACGCATGATCTGGAGTTCTCAGCCATATTCCTTACCTTGAAAATTTGGAGACACTATCTCTATGGAGTGAAGTGTGATGAGTATACTGATCAAAAGAGTCTAAAGTATTTTCCTACCTAGAATGATCAAAAGAGTCTAAAGTATTTTCCCACCTAGAAGGAGTTAAACTTAATATAGAGAAGATGGATGGAGTTAATTAAGGATTATGATTGCCTAATTGAATATCATCCAGGCAAGGCCAATGTAGTAGTGGATGCTTTAAGCAGAAAGTTTATGGTAGCCATAAAAGCCATGAATGTCAGAATGAAGCTTATGGATGATGGAGCTTTATTGGCAAAATTGCAAGTTAAGCTTAGTCTTTTCTAACAAGTTAAGGGTGCTAAAAAATAAGATGGCAAGTTTATAGAGATCATAGCCTTTATCCAAAAAGGAAAGTTCCTTGGTTATGAGATCAAGGATGATGGATGTTTGTATTACCAAGGTCGTCTGTGTGTGCCTGATGTGAAAGATCTAAAGAGTTAAATTTTGCAAGAGGCTTATAATGCATACCTTATGCTATGTATCTTGGTAGCACAAATGAAGCCTTCTTATTGGTGGCACGACATGAAGAGAGATGGGATAGAGTTTGTGACCAGATGCCTTACTTGTTAGCAAGTTAAGGCTGAGCACTAAGTTCCATCTAGGTTGCTTCAATCGATAGTAATTCTAGAATGGAAGTGAGATAAGGTTACCGTAGATTTTGTGGTTAGACTACCTATAACCAGAAGTAAATGTGATGTAGTGTGGGTAGTGGTTGATAGATTGACCAAGTCTACTCACTTCATACCAATGAGAATGGACTATCCTTTAGAGAAGCTTGCAGAGTTGTACATCGATGGTATAGTAAGATTATATGGAGTGCCTTCTACTATCATATCAGATCGAGACCTAAGGTTCACTTTGAGATTTTGGAAAAAGCTTAACAATGCCTTGGGTACTCGACTCAGTTTTAGTATGGCCTTCCATTCATAGAAAGATAGACAATCTGAGAGGGTTATTCTGGTGCTGGATGACATGTTGAGAAGCTGTGCCATAGAGTTCAAATGAAGTTGGGATCACTATATTTATTTAGTGGAGTTTGCCTACAATAACAGTTATGAGACAAATTTAGGCATGGCACTGTATGAAGCTCTATATAGGAGGAAGTGCATAACACCTCTTTATTGGAGTGAGTTGAGTGAGTATAAGTTGATGGGACCTAATTTGGTTAAAGATGTTAAAGAGAAACTTAAGATCATCAAAGATAAATTGAACGCTGTATCAAACAAACAAAAATTGTATGCTGATTTAAAGTGAAAAGACATATAATATGTAGTTAGGGATAAGGTTTTCTCAAGGTATCTTCGTAGAAGAAAGTGTTAAGGTTTGGTAAAAAAGGCAAGTTAAGTCCGAGGTTCATTGGCCCATATGAGATAACTGATCATGTGGGACCAGTAGCCTATATATTGGCATTGCCTCCAGAACTACAACAAATTCACGATGTGTTTTATCCATTTATGCTTTAGAGATACAGGTCAGACCCCTCTCATGTTTTAACAATAGAGGAGGTTGAGATACAACCAGATTTGTCTTATGAAGAAGAACCACTGAAAACCTTGGCCCATGAAGTTAAGGAGTTATAGAATAAGACAGTGCCATTGTGACACTCTTTACCCAATCCAGTTACTGGACCCGAATAAGGAACGACACATAACTATTATCTATCTTATTTCTTGTCTGGTTTACTTAAAATATTTTTAACTTTTTATCTGACCACATAACTTTTTATCACATAACTTATAAAAATTAGTCTTAACAAAAATCTTAACTAGAGTTTACTAATGAGGTCCCCATGTTAAAAATCTAGTAGCATAATAGTTGTACTGGGACACTATCACAAATAGTAACCTGTATAAAACAACACTTCGAATATACCAAACATATTTTGTCAACATCTTAGTCCATCTGACCATCCAAACTTATCACCATCTCAATCATAAATATATATAAAGATTAACTTTCATCTCATAATGATTTCAAACCATACGTACATAATAACTCTCTAATCATCAAATAGTCAATATTCTTTAGTAACATATCCGCATATACGTATATATATAAGTTCCTATAAACTTTTAATACATTACAGGCCCATAATCCATAAATCAATACATATATAATAGCACATACAATCTTTTCAACTCTTTTTGCATATAGCATACAAAAATTGTATAACTAACGTTATCTGGATTAGAAGTTCTTCCATTCTATCTATTTAAAGACTTGCGCATTTGCAGCTTAGTGGTGTAATCAATGTAATATATATATTTACCTCATCATTCATTTCATATCTCATATTTAAAAGATGACATACAATAGAACAATAAGCAACATGAACAGTAATAGTAAATTTAACTTATATATATATACATACATATCATGCAAAGATAGCAGTTACCTATGACTTATCTCCATATATGGTCATACACGCATATACACATATCATAATATCATTAGTAATTCCACTATTTGACATAGGTATAATTTCTATTTAAGTTTTAGTTTAATTAGTCATTTTATGCCTATACTTATAAGATAACAACTAAACTAGATAATAGGAAGGTATAATGCCCGAAGGCCTAAGATAAATGTACCCGAAGGTACCTAAGATAAAATTACCATAAAGGTACCTAAGATATTTGTACTCGAAGTTATGCAAGATAAATGTACCACAAAGGTACTTAAGATAATTGTACCATGAAGGTACCTAAAATAATTGTACCCGAAGGCACCTAACAACAGCTTTATATCTCTAGTTGATTGATTAACCTATCCAACCTAGGTTGTCTAAAAGTATAGGCATTTTTAATTATTACCCACTATATAACCAAATCAAATATTTCTATATGCACATATTTCTTAATTACTCACATAATCCAATTCCACAATTTACATTGCATATATGTT
>CANXYI012128939.1:0-21065 GCA_948208565.1 Hura crepitans
TTTTATTGTGTACATTAAAATAGTTTCATGCTAACCAATTTAGACTAAACATGCTCACATTACCATGCCTTAACATACATAAACATTTCACACATGTTATTAAAAATTTCATGCTAATTCCATTAGTTTAACTCTCAGGTATAGATGTCCATTTGCTTTAGTCATGCATTTTTATGGTGTTTATCACACATACCACCTTTTGTACATAGCTTAATCACATACATACACATACATGTGCAATTTAAGTAACTCAACCGTAGTACATGTCTCTCTCATTCAAAGAATTCACCATATTTATACACTAAACCAACTTATCCTATGCCAAACCATCCTTTCATAGGATATAGATATAAACTACAAGCTAAAACCACTAGCTACACATACACAACATACAACCATATAATGTAAGCAATCATTAACACTTGCTATCCAAAAATCAACAACTAACATAAAAACCCATATCCATGCCAATGCTCTCAGCTTCTTGGTAATAACATGCTAGGTATACATTAATCCATACAACTACAAGGTTATTCATTAACATTCATTTCCATAGCCATATTTTCACACCAATCATTACTTGAATTAATTGCCATATCCAAATTTTTAAGCCTTAAATCTCTCGGCTAATAAGCAATACACACCCTTACCAAGCCAATTCTCTAATTACAACTACACCATAGACATCCTTAATAAAATTCTAGCTATAAAAATTAAATGGCATGAAGTGAATACTTAAATTCACTTGCTTGATCAGAAAAATGCCCTTGAAGCCTTCAATTCCTTAAGCAGCCAAGCCCTTCACATTGACTTGTCCACACTTTTTCATTCATTTCCTTGTCTCAATTCTCCTTAAGCACAATTCACACACACCCTCTTAGATGTGAGGCATCACAAGGAACCATTAGTAGCCTAAAGGTACTAAGGAAACTCAAGAAAAAGCCACTAAAGCTCACCTTGTACACTAGTTAGATAACTTTTATCCAAGAAAGTCTAGGGAATTTTAATTAACTCTTGGAAACTCATTTCACTATGTTGTTTCTTCCCTTAAGTCTCTAGCACACCAAATTTTTTTTTAGGAATAAACAAATGGAAAAATTGGCTGAAGGAAGAATATGAAAATAGCTCCCAATGGTGAGAGTGGAGTCGGCTTCTGGACAACAAAAAGGAGAAAATTATTTTCCTTTGTTTTAAAGGAATTCTCCATTTGTCAAGACAAATTGCCATTTAGCATAGGCCCTAAGCTAGCTGCCATGTATGGTTGGGTCCCGTGACCACTAGAACCATCCTAAAACAACTCGATTTTTTGAAAAATTTTAGAAATTCACCAAAATTCACATGGACCTCAAAAAATTACACCATTTATTTTAAAATTAATATTTTAATCTCCTCTACATGTTCATAAATTTTAGCTGCCAAATTCCATCTATAAGATAGTTTTCAAATTGCTTGAATTTATGTGCCAACCTAAAAAATTACAAGAATTTGCAAATGACTATAGAATCCAAAAATTCTTTCACCAATAAACTAAATGGAATTTTTGAGCCTTAAGGTTCGATATTTTTGGGTTTGTCCGAGCACATCCCGATTCATTCCTAGCCTGACTCAATTTTATTACACAGATCAATAGGTTACTGCTTGAAATTAATTATTAGTTCTACTAAATTTTTAATTTTGCCTTTTTCATCCATTTAAAGCCCCTTAAAATTTCATGATCAGTGTTGCTGTCTCAATTTATAAACAAGTGACCATGCACCCTAGGTGCACTTCCTGAACCTAGTGGCACTATTCATAAAGCCTTGAAACATAGGCATTACAAATTTTATCGAAAATTTAGCAACATAATGGTTGTCCGGGTAAAAACAAAAAATTTTTACTTGTAAAATAGGCACTTCTATAATCATTTCATCCACAGTCTCAAACAAAAGATCCTTCTAATCCAGCATAAATGTTATCATCATTATCCAAAAATAGTTCACACTTAACTCATCATGCATATAATGTTTAACAATAGTTTACAGTGCTATATATCATTTTTATTACAATGGTATACACTATGTATATATGAGTGTATCTACACATTAAACAAGAATTTAAACTATACCTAAGTAGGCTAGTTGCTAACCTGCTCTAGTGAGGCTAAGCTACATGACTATCTCCTACCTATGCATTAAAAGATCGATACACTAACTATATATTTAGTGGTGAAATTAATGACTCATGCACTAACTAACATGCAACATACAACATGTAAGGCATCCAATCACAGTCATGTCATGGTTAAAATCAAGTAATCAACATACTGTTTAGGTTACATGTAAGTCATAGCATAGTAGTTCATCTTATTTATCTTCTTTATACACTTATAATTATGTATCATTTACTTAATCAAGTTTATTATGCAATTAAATGGCTCATTTTCGAAAGGCTACAATTTAAACACTTGATAATAAGATATAAAATTATGTACAGGCCCATAATTTAGACCTTAATAGGTGAACCCATTATAAATCTCAATCTATGAAGTGGGTTCTATCTTAAAACCTTAATGGTTGTACTCATCTGAAAGCTTATATAAGGGTCCTTATTATTTACCACAGTGGTTGCACCTATCATTTGAACTCATCTCTCAAGTATGCAGTGGCCCTTATGGACGTCATGGTGGCAGTACCCACACAATACCATGAAAGGACCAATATCAAAGCATTGTCATCATTATGGACAAATATGTCATGACACCAAAGTGTCCTACAATGTCTTACTCCCTAATTGGCCGATCAACCTATCTAGTAAGCATCTAACTAATACGAGCCTCAATTCCAACTTTATACAATTTTCAATTGCTATTTAAACATTCATTTTACATTCATCAAGCACAAGATGCATCATGTAGCCATCTCCTCTTTTAGTTTCATCATCACTTCTCAAATATTAATTCATTTTTTTATGTCACTACGTACATGTATCCTATTCTATTCTCTCATAAAAGGGCACTTTAGTTTTTCTTCTGATGTCATGCCACATATGATATGAACTGAATTCCCTTTTACTCTATTAATTATTGTGTCCTTCAAGACATTAAAATTAAAGCCTCACATTTTTCCTTCATAGAACTTAATATCTCATTTTTTGCATGAATCATATTTTTATACATACTAACAATTTAGTTTAAGTGATATAATCACCATTCATCTCATTTGGCCACCTTAACATAATGCCTCTAAATTTCATATTTCTTCAAACTAAGTGTTTAAAACACATTACATCTTTTAGTTAGAAACAATGATTCATAATTTAGCATTAAACTACAAATATATCCATTTAAGTTCCTTAAGATCACCATTCAGCCACTTACGGTGTATAAGCATACACCATATTTTTCTTCAATTTTCACATCATTTAATATTATACAAATATCATTCTTACTCATTACTCATGTAATTACATGCCATTACATACAAAACATACACATGTATATATGCCTAGTTTACAAAATTTAGTAAAACTAAGTGCAAGAACCATTAAATTCACTTACTATGCTTCCTAAAACACTTCTAAATGGCTCTTCTAGCCTTATCTTCCTTACTCTCTATCACATCTCCTTCATTCTCTATAAACATACACATTTTCCATCAAGAAAAATCCACAAAAAATTCTATAAATATCCAAATTAAATTCTAAGCATACATATATATTATGTAACCTAAATCCTATCCTAGAAAAATAATATGTAATAAAAATAACCTTAAGTAAGAAATGGACCGTTAGATGGGCCATACATGGCAAATGGATGGTTAAAATTTAATCTAATTGAATTTCTATTTAAAAATTCATAAGTAATGCTATAAAATCTCAATTAATTCAGATAATTGCCCTAAAAATCATAAAAATTAGTATTTTAAATATCCCCCAAGAAGCAAAAATAATTATTAGGAAAATTTTTTTAGAGTAAAAACGTCATAAATTAATTCTGTTTAATTACTCTCTGATATCAAAAAATTCCAAAACCAATTCCGTTAGATTATTTAGAATTTTTTAGCATTAATTTATGCTTTTTTGATAAATTTTAGCACTTTTGAAATAATTTATCTTTCAGCTTCAACTGAGTCACTATTCATAAGACATTAGTCAGCAAACTTTACATTCATTTTTAACCCTTTAAACGACTTTAATTTGGTTACAAATTTCACCCTAAATTATGTTTTAATTAATAGTTCCATTCTATGGAATTAGTTCACCCTAGGTTCCCGAAAGTACAATTCGTTATTCAAGTGGTAGTATTTATAACATCGAAAAATTACGGGTGTTACAAATATTTCCTTTTAAAAATAATTTTGTTCTTGAAATTACCTAGGCTGAATAGGTGGAGATATTAGGTTGTCATCTAAACTTCACATTCCCAGGTGGCCTCCTTAACTTTATGGTGTCAGCATAACACCTTTACCAAATGAGACTTTTTCATTCCATAATTTTTCATCTCATAAGCAAGGATATGTACTTGTACCTCTTCATAGGTGTGGTTAGGTAACACTATGATCTCCTTCACTAGTAACACATGAGAATGGTCTGATCTGTATTACCTCAACATTGACACATGAAACATGTCATAGATCTATTGCAATTTTAGAGGTAGAGCTAGTCGATAGGCCAATGGCCCTATACATTCTATAATCTCATATTAGCTAATGAACCTATGGCTCATCTTACCCTTTTCATTAAATTGAAGTACCTTTTTCCATTATGACATATTAAGGAACACTTTTTCTTAAATCTCATATTAAATATCCTTTCACTTCAGATTTGCATAGGATTTTTATCTTTCTGTAACTGCCTTTAATTGGTCCCTAATGATCTTTACCTTTTCTTCAGCATCCTTCATAAAATCTTGTCCCATTAGTCTACTTTCACTCAGCTCACTCTAGCATAAGAGAGTTTTATATTTCTTTTGTATAAGGTTTCATATGGTGCCATGCCTAAACTAGCTTGGTGGCTATTGTTATAGGCAAATTATGCCATAGACAAGTAATGATCCCAACTTCTTTTGATTTCAATTACATAGCTATGTAACATATCTTTAAGTATCTAAATAACCCATTAAATCTACCCATCTATCTATGGATAGAATTTTGTGCTAAAAGTTAAATGAGTACCCAAGGCTTTATGTAACTTCTACCAAAATCTTAAAGTAAATCTTAGGTCTTGATCTGATACGATATAAGCTGGCACTCCATGGAGTCTCACAATCTCATTAATATATAATTAGGCTAGCTTTTTTAGGGTCAGTGCTAGTAGTACAATAGAGAAGAGTGCTTCATGGGCAGAGCTCAAGATCATTTTTAGAGTGATTATCCTCAGAGGTAATCAGAAGATCCATAGACTCAATCATCGGCTATAGTAGCTCATAGTATAGGATTAAGACAATAGAGATAAGAGTAGCCGAGCACCAGTCAAAGGATAAGGTTAGAGGCTAGAGCTTCAATAGAGTAATATGCTATCAGTGCTCGAGGGGAAGCTAAAGTGCCAGATGTCATTGATGGCACATTCTATTTATTTAACGCACCAATATTAGCATTAATTGATCCTAGATCTACACACTCCTACATTTGCACCACACAAGCATGAGATATAGGATTAGAGCCAGAGTTTATAGACTTAGATATCTAAGTAACTAGATTGGGTAAAGTGTGACAGTGACCATAGTTTATAGACACTGTCCTCTGATAATTCATGAGCAAACCTTTAGAGCAGATTCGATAAAACTTCCCTTTCATGAGTTTTATGTCATATTAGGTATGGACTGACTATCAGAGCATAAAGTAGTGATTGACTGTGAGAGAAAAAGGTTGAGTCTATAGACCATAGATAGATAAGAGGTGATAGTTATGGTTAAAAGGGACTCCCTATCTAACCTCATTTCAACTATTAAAGCCAAATGACTCATTTAAAAGGGATACGAAGCATTCTTAGCTCCTATGGTACATGCTAGAGCCATAACTCTCAGCCTTGATTAGATAATAGTAGTGTTTAAATTCTTAGATGTGTTCCTAAATGAGTTACTAGGATTACCTCTACATCGAGAATTAGACTTTGAGATTGAGACATATCCTTGCATGAACCTAGTATCTATTACACCATATAGGATTACTCTAGCAAAGTTGATGGAATTAAAGGTGCAGTTGTAAGAATTATTGGATAAAGGCTTTATTTTGCTTAGTGTTTCACCTTGGGGAGCACCTGTATTGTTTGAGAAGAAATAAGATTGGTTGCTTTAGTTGTGTATTAATTACAAGTAGCTGAATAAAGTGACAATCAAGATTAAATATCCATTGCCTAGGATCGAAGACCTTTTTGATCAGTTATGAGGTGCTAGTATATTTTTGAAGATAGATCCGAGATTAGGATATCACTAGTTGTGAATTAAGGAGAGTGATATTCCTAAGATTGCCTTAAGAACTTGATATGGGCATTATGAGTTCCTAGTGATTCCATTTATGCTCACTAATGCCCTACAGGCTTTATGGATTTGATGAACTAAATCTTTGAGTCTTACTTAGAACAATTTGTTGTGGTGTTCATAAATGACATCTTGGTATACTCTAGAACCTAAGAGGAATATGAATAATATCTTATAATTATGTTGCAGACCTTAAGAGAGAGGCAGTTGTATGCTAAACTGAGCAAGTGTGAGTTTTGATTGGAAGAAGTAGCCTTTCTAGGTCATATTGCCTCAGCTAAGGGTATCAGAGTGGACCCGAACAAGGTTAAAGCTATATTGCAATGGAATTCTCCTAGGAATGTGACTAAGATTCGAAGTTTCCTAGATTTGGTAAAATACTATCAAAAGTTTATGAAAGGCTTTTTATGATTATAGCTCCACTAACATGGTTGATAAGGAACGATGTGATGTTTGAGTAGGACAATAAATGTCAAGCTAGCTTTGATAGATTGAAAAGGATATTGATAGAAGCTCTTATCCTTACTCAGCTAGAATAAGGGAAAGAGTTTGTGATATACAATGATGCCTCACACAATGGACTTGGTTATGTGTTGATACAAAAAGGCTAGGTGATTACGTATGCCTCTAGGGAATTTAAGCCTCATGAGAAGAACTATCCCATACATGATTTGGAATTGACTGCCATCATGTTCGCATTGAAGGTGTAGAGACATTACATGTATGGAGAAAGATGCTACATCTGCACCAACCATAAAAGTCTAAAGTACTTACCCATATAGAAGGAGTTGAATCTTAGACAAAGGCAATAGATAGAGTTAATCAAGGATTATGATAACTTGATCAACCACCATCCAAGAAAGGTGAATGTGGTCGCAGATGCCTTAAGCAGGAAGCTCATTGCCACCATAAAGCTTATGTATGCCAGAGTAGAGTGCACAGTAAAAGATGTAATACTGGCTGGAATGTAGATTAAGCCTAACTTTAGGAAATAGATAAAGGAGGCCTAATTGAGAGATAAACAAATGGTGAAAACTATAAGTAAAGCAAAAGAAGGGAAGATAGTAGGATTTGAGTTAAGTGGTGATGGAAGCTTGTACTATCAAAATAGGTTGGGAGTGCTAGAAGTGGATGGATTGAGAGTGCAAAACTTGAAGGAATCTCATAAAGCTCTATATTTTATGCACCCAAGAAGCATAAAGATGTATCTTGATTTGAAACCCCACTATTAGTGTCAAGGAATGAAGCGAAATGTAGTAGAATATGTGGCCTAATGTCTGACTTATCAGTTAGTGAAAGCAAAACACTAGGTTCCTTTTAGATTGTTACATCCGATAGCAATTCTAGAATTGAAATGGGAAAAGATCACCATAGACTTCATAATAGGGTTCCCATAAACTAGAACTAGATGTGACATTATATGGGTGATAGTGGATAGATTGACAAAGATAGCTCATATCATCCTAGTAAGGATGGATTATTCCTTAGAAACATTGGCTCAATTATACATTGATTAGACTGTGTAGTTACATAGAGTAGTAGTAGCCATAATTTTAGATCGAGACTCGAGATTCACTTTTAGGTTTTAGAAGAAGTTACAGGAGGCATTAGGTACTCGATTGATGTACAGCACAACATTTCATCCTTAGACAGATGGATAGTTAAAATGGGTGATACAAGTATTTAAGGATATGTTATATAGCTGTGTAACAGAGTTTAGAGGTAACTGGGATAAATATCTATCATTTGCTAAGTTTGCCTATAACAATAGCCATAAAACCAGCTTAAAAATAGCACTTTACGAAGCATTATATGGTAAAAGGTGTAAAACTCCCTATTGTTGGAGTCAAGTGGTGGAAAGTAAGATTGTCAGATCATACTTGGTCAAGGACACAAAGGAGAAAGTCAAGATTATAAGAGATAGATTGAAAGTTACCTCAGATCAAAAGAAGTCTTATGCTGATTTAAAATGGTGAGACATCGAGTATGAAGTCAAGGATCAAATGTCTTTAAAAGTGTCACCATAGAAGAAGATGCTCAGATTTGGTAAGAAGGGAAAACTCTGCCCTAGGTTCATTGCACCTTATGAGATCACAGAATGTGTGGGACCCTTGGCATATACCTTGGCATTACCTCCTAAGCTATAGTAGATTCATGATGTTTTCCATGTATCAAAGTTAAGATGATACAAATTAGATCTTTCACATATAATAGCTGCAAAGGAGATATAAGTATAGTCAAACTTGATTTATGAAGAATAACCGATACAAATTTTGCCTAAAGAAATTAAGGTAGTAGAGGAACAAATCCATTCCTTTAGTGATGGTGTTATGGAGGCATCACAACATGATAAAGGCTATATGGGAGAGTGAAGAATAGATGAAGGTGCAATATCTGTAGCTCTTCATATCAAGTAATTTTAAGGACAAAATTTCTTAAAAGGGGAAGAATTGTAATGCTTGTCAGTTTAAGGTTAATGAACAGTACCTCTTTGGTAGAAATGGTGTTACCTACCAGTCGAGGCACTTGCACAAGGCTAGAAAAGGGTGTATTGGTCATAAAACATTGACGGGCAAGAAAATGGACAAAATGAAAGAATTTGAAAATTTAACAAAACCAATAAATCATTTTGAGTCGAGAACTAGTGAATAAAAAGATAAAATGAAGTTATGCTGAGATAGCCCTAGGATATACCCAAACATACCCAAAAATACCATAACCTAAACCTCAAAAATTCAAATCTAAATGATGGGGAAGGAATTTTAATTTTCTGAGGTCGTTTGGTTTTTTTCTGAATATTTATTCTAACGAGTGAATAGTGCCTAAAAGTCAATAATGGAATTTTGACTTGAAATTTTATGTGGACCTTAATGACACTAATTAAGGATTTTTAAAAGAAAAATGAGTATTTTTGGAGTTTTAGAGAAATTTTTATGAATTTTTGAAGTTTCAAAGATAATCGAGAGAAAACGGATCATTAGATCGCCATGTGTCGCGATATGAGCCATCGACCTACCCCTATAAAAAAGGCCCACACATGTGAGAGGGTCACATGTGTGAACCCATCATCCTCCACCCCAAAATTCTCTCTTGGCCGATGTTATTTGTAGTTTCTCTTTCTTCCTATCAGCAAAAATCCCAAAAATTATATGCTACTAACCCTCCATGATCCATATAACCTAAATTAAGCAGAAATTCTTCCATATCTAGCTTGGAGAGGGAGATATTCAATCTTGGTGAATAGTGAAAAATTTTGAGTAAGTGCTTTTAATTCATTTTTTTTTGTTTTAGGTAGTATAAGGTGTTTTAAGAGATTCCATCATTTTAGATTTTCAATTGGAGTTATATAAAATTTTTGAGAAATTTTCTAAATGAAAAATTATGTATGTTTAGGGCAAAAAGAGAACCTTGAAGGAGAGCACCAATCTAGGCATTAACATGGTCGAGAAAAGGTGTTTTTACACCCTAGTTATATGGCATAGACTCAATTGATGTATGTCATATGATTTGGCATGAAAATATATGTGTTCATGTGTATGAAAATGTAAATTCTTTGTGTTACACATGACATTAATATGAATTAATAACCAAGGTATGTTAATGATGTAAAAGTAACATGGTATGCAAGATTTTAGGGAAAAAAACTAAGGATATGTGTGTGTATGTTGTATGGCTAAATGGGGTACATGGATGGCATGGTATGTCTATTTATAGATATAACATGTTAGGCATGACATTGGCATTCAAATGATGTGTATAAATAGTGCTTAGAAAATGAATAAAACTATTAGAAGGTATGGTATGTTAACTTGGAAAATATTGACCTAAATGTAAGTATAATGTAGACATTAGGGCTGTGCAAAACCAAATCAAAACTAAAAATCAAACCAAAATTTTCACAATTAGGTCTATTCGCTTCGATTTTTTTGATTCGGTTCTTTAAGTTAATTTTTGTTTAATTGATTTGGTTTGGTTCTTGTAGGTGAAAACTAAAAGAATTGAATACACTGAACTTATTAAAATGACATCATTTTGAGAAAAAAACATCGTCGTTTTTGTCATTTTAGGGCTTTTATGTACAAAAAAAAATAAAAGATATATAGAATTTCAATTATTTTTGTTTTTCTATTTTGTTCTTACAAATAAAGGCTTTTTTGGTTCGGTCTCTATAAAAATTTTGGTTTAGTTTTAAAAATTTTAGTATTTCAATTTTTTATTCCTTTGATTCGATTCGGTTCGATTCTAGACCGAACTGATCATTTGAAAACCCCTAGTGGACATGAAGTAGGATAAGTAAAATGGTGATTATATATGAGTAAATTACGAGCATGAGAATGAGGAATGGTTCCCTAAGATAGTGGGGTCAAATAGATATAGAGACGTTAAATTTTAGATTAGCATGCTTAGTGCTACAGAAGGCAAAATGTTGGAAAATGACCAAATAAATAGTAACCTACTCGTAAAATGACCAAATTAATAGTAATTTCGTGACAAAAGACCAAAAATGTAAACTTGTGTGAAAAATCATGTAACATGGAATTTAATGGTGTAATTGACAAGAAGTAAAGTGAAAAGTAATTATAAATGACCTAATTAAGTGAGGAATAGTGTATTGGGCCATTAGTTAGACACCCAATGGATAGGTTGACCTGTCGAATAGGGAATTAGCATCTGCTTGGTAGTTTGGTCCTTTTAAGACCACTCTTATTGTTTGACGTGATAGCAGGTGTAGCTGCCAAGGTTTTAAGGATGAACCCTACACTCTTAGGTATTAGAAGGTCCATTTGGGCTGATCTCTACTACCCAATAATTGTCTATGGATATTGGGAGGTCCCATGGGGTTAATCCCTACTACCCACCTATGATGCTTTAGAGAAGTGACTTAGGGTATTAGGAGGTCCCATAAGGCTGATCCCTACTATCCCACTTGTAGATATTGGGAGGTCTACAGACGAATCCCTACTATCTGCTAGTTTAATATTGGGAGGTCTATAGATTGATCGCTGCTATTAGGCTAGGTAGGTGTAGCTACTGAGGTCCAAATTATGGGCCATTGCAGGATAGATCTCACTATTCGGTGTCTTAAAATGTTATTTATTTATTATGGGCCTAAACTATATTAAGCTTAACCATAATAACAATATGTGAATTTGGAATTGGTAAATTGAAATATTGCATAAGTTGAATTAATTGAACTAGATAAATGGCCTATGATGGATTACTTTCATAATAAGGCACTGGGTGACGTGATTAATAAGATGGCATCTAGTCTAATATCTTACATGAGTAGGCTTAAAATATCTCTACATGTATGTACATGACCTCGTATATATGTCTGCATGTATGACATACCTTTATTGTGTCCATTCCACAACTAAGCGTATATTTAGCATGCCGATGTTCCCATACGCAGGTTATAGGCAAGATAGTAGTCCAGCTTCAGTAGTGCCAGTGTAGCTAACTTTGAGTTCTCTTTGGTATATTTTTGTACTCTTTTTGTTGTGTCATAGGAGGACACTAATGTATATATAGGGGTTTAGAAATGGTTAGTGTATGTATATTATGAAACTCAGATAGTTGCATTGAATGGCTAAAAAAACCTAACTCTTATGGATATATACATGCTTGTCTGGTTATTGTTTGTTTATGGGTCTAAGACCCTATGATTTCTATGTGATGTTAATGTTGCTAATGTTTTGGGAGACCAAAGGGTTCAAGAGATGAGTCGTGGTTTGAGAATGTTATAAAAGTGCTTTTCTTATAGGAAAAATTTTAGGTTTTTCACCCAAGTAGCTATTATGTTACCCAATTTTTTTTGTAAATGAATAACAGTCATAAATTAGAGTTTTATCAGACTAAAATAGGCAATAAATCAAGGTTACCCAGCAATAAACACAAGATAGTCAAGATAGGTCAAAGTTGGTTAAAGTGACATAAGTGTTAAATGAATGGTCCCTAGGGAAATCTAATGATGGGTGACTTACAGGAAGTGGCAACTTTTATCTATCTCCTTGGGGAATGGACAAGGGGTGTTACATGCTAACTATTGTTGTAAGCAAACTCTGCTAGAGAGATATGCTTATCCTAGGTACCTTTGAGCTTTATGGCACATGCTCAAAGCATATCCTTAAGCACTTGAATAAGCCTCTCTTATTGTCCGTACGTCTCAGGATGAAAAGAAATGCTAAAACTCAAATTGGCCCCCAAAGCATTATGGAGCTTCCTCTAAAATCTCGATGTGAAATGGGGATCTCAATTTGAAATGATTAACGAAGGCACTCTATGAACCCTAAATAACTCATCAATATATAGTTCAATCAACTTCTCTAAGGAATAATCCTTTCCTACTAGAATGAAGTGTGCTAAATTGGTTAATCTATCGACCACTACCCAAATAGAATCATGCTTGTTCCTAGTAATTGGTAACCCAATCACAAAATCCATAGTGACTCGATTCCATTTCCATTCCATAATTGCTATAGGATGTAGCAAATTAGAAGGAACTTGATGCTCGGCTTACACTTGCTGACAAGTGAGACATCTACTTATGTCATTAGCTACATCTCTCTTCATGCCTAGCCACCAATATATCATCTTCAAATTTTAGTACATCTTAGTACTGCTAGAATGCATAGCTTATGGTGCATTGTGTGCTTCTTATAGAATCTGTTGTCTTACATTGTCCTTATCTAGTGCACAAAGGTGTTCATGATAATACAAACAACCTTCTTCTTTAATCACAAACTTAGTAGACTTCCCATCTTAGATCATACTCATGATACTCTGAAGCCTATGATCATCTTTCTTTGATTCCTTCACCACTTACATCAAACTTAGCTTGACTTGCAACTCAGCTAACAAACCACTGTCATTTTATAGCTTCAAACTAACATGCATCACCTTCAAAGCTAACATAAACTTTCTGCTCAAGGCATCGACAACCAAATTAGCTTTCCCAAAATGGTAATCCATAAGGCAATAATAATCCTCAATCAATTCCATCCATCTTCTTTGCCTTAAGTTTAACTCCTTCTGTGTTGGTAGATATTTTAGACTATTATGACAAGTGAAGACATAGCACTTCTCCCTAAAAAGATAATGCCCCCATATCTTTAAAGCAAAAATAGTTTCCATCCTATATGAGTATATATTCCAACTAATTTAGTGAGGCATTATGTTATATGGTGAATTCCTTTCCTAAAACTTGCTGAACCAAAATTAGAGCCTCTGTCAACAAATGTCTAAGCTTGTTAAAGCTCTCTTGATATTTTTTATCCAACTCAAAGTTCATATCCTTCCTCAAAAGACATGTTGTAGGGCCTGCCATCAAAGAAAACCCCTTGAGAAACCTTCTATAATATGTAGCCAAACCCTAGAAACTCTTGATCTAAGTCCTATTCCTAGGTGGTTTCCATTCCATCATATCTTGAATCTTGCTAGGATCAACCTTTATGCCTTTAGTCGATGTTATATGCCCTAAAAATAATACTTCCTCTAACCAAAACTCACACTTACTGAACTTAGCATAGAGCTTCTTATCCCTCAAGAACTGTAAGACTGTTTTAAAATGCTTCTCATGCTCTTCTTAGTTCTTGGAATACACAAAGATATCATTTATGAAGACTACTATAAATTGATCTAGAAATGGCTTGAAGATCTAGTTCATATGATCCATGAATGTTGTTGGTGCATTAGTCAACCCAAAAGGCATTACTAGGAACTTATAGTGACCATATCTAATCCTAAAAGCCATCTTGTGTATATCCACCTCTCACTTTTAGCTAATAATACCCAGATGTAAGACCAATCTTAGAGAAGACACTTACCCCTCTAAGCTAATAAAAATGATCATCAATCTACAGTGAAGGATACTTGTTCTTGATGGTAACTTTATTCAACTACCTGCAATCCATGAAAAAGTCACAAACAACCATACTTCTTCTTGACAAACAGAACTGGTGCTCCCCCATAGTGAAACACTCGATCTAACAAAACCTTTATCATGAAGTTCTTACAACTGTATCTTCAACTCTTTCAGCTCTATAGGAGTTATCTTGTATAAAGCTATGGAAACTGGCCCTGTGCTTAGCATCACCTTAATTTGAAATTCCATTTCCTATTCTAGTGGCAAACTAGGTAATTTATCTGGGAAAACATCCTTAAACTCAGTCACAGTAGGAATCTAACTTACTTCTAATACTTCCTTTTTCGTGTCAACCATATATGCAAATTAGGCTTGACAACCCTTTCACATTATCCTACTAGCCATAAATGCTGATACTGTTTTAGCCATGTAATTGGATCTTTCACCCAATATTGTCACTTTTGATTTGTCACTAGCTTATAATGTGATCTACTTCTTTTTGTAATCCACTATGGCATGATACTTAGACAACCAATCCATGCCCAAGATGAGATCAAACTCATTGAATAGCAATTCAATGAGATCTGCTTAGAAAAAATGTCCTTATGTTGACAAAGGACAGTCTCTTAACACTTCTTTCATTATGATGTGATTTCCTATCAAATTGCTAACCATCATATCAAAACCAAGGCCATTTGACACTAAACCCCGATCTATAATTCGTGCTGTGCTGATATATGAGTGTGTGAACCCTAGGTCTATCAATCCTAAAGCAAGTAAATTAAAGATATGGAAAGTACCCACTATAACATCTGTGGCATCTGCCTCCTTTCTAGCCCGTATGGCATACTGTCTAGCTCAAGCTCCACTCTTTGACTTGTCTCTCTAACTAGCCTTAGCTCTGCTCCTAATATCTCTTTTATCCTACTTCTTTGAAGGATCATATAGTCTCACTAGGCAATCTCTCTAAAAATGCTCTCTAGAGCCACAACCCCAGCAAACTCTTGTCCTATTTTTTTCCAACAAACACCATAAAATATTATGATGTAAATATGCCACAGTGCACTTATATAACTTATAGGTTTAGAGAAAAGCCAAAACTAGAGCTTTGATACCACTAAATGTTGCACCCTGTACTCCGTCAATACATTAAACTTGAGTAGAGAGAACCGCCACATACCGATATCCTATTTCACTACCTATAAAAATCCAAATAAATTAATCTTTTCATTAAATAAAAATTTACTTTCATTTTAGAGTAGTGAAGCAGTAAAAATCATTTGGCATGCTTTATGAGGTAGCTAAAGGGTTCATTGTGCCAAAGATTCGATAGCATAATTGCTATACTAAGACACTTTTCCAAATAGTAAACCTATTGAAAACACTTTTATAAAAACCATGCAACTCATCTTAACATCAAATGGGTCCTTTTGACCCTCCAAACTCCATTAGAAAACATAGAGCCTTAGGCTCAACTAAATTAGCATTCTCACATGCATTATCAGTGGTATAACATAATTGAAGCAAGAAAAATAAAGCTTTTACAATATTACAGCTTTAGTTATAAAACCAAACCTAAATTTTATAGATTTGGCCCAATTCCTCTAGAATCACAAAAGTAACACTAGGTATATTTACATTAACATCATTCTATAAAAAGAAACCAAAAGTACCCAAGAAGGGTAGCCTTCACATTCTCCTGTAGGGTAGAAGCTTTGACTCTAATCTACTTCTCTATTACCTACACATTGCAAATAGGCAATGCACTAAGTTTTCACTTAGTGGTGTAATCACTTTAACTTGTCATAGATATATAAGCATAGCATTATACAATGTGAGTCAAGTGAGTCATTTCATAATCATATATATGCACATATTATGAAAATCACATAATTATGCAATATAGCACATACTTGTCTTTAAAAACATGAAAACCATGCTATGTCCATAATCAGGGTAGAATTGCTCTTAAGATAACTAAAAATCAACCATACGCATAAAGTACTCATATATATCACTCAAAACATACACTTGCTCAATTTTACATGGTAATGTGTATGAAAACATGTATTTTGATCCATTACCATACCTATGTATCATTACCACCTATTCTAGTTCCAAGACCCTAAATACACCAACCCAATAATAAGATGAGTATAAAACTCTACATAAAACCACATATATCTTGTTAATGGTATACACCAACTTAACAATAATATGTGCATAAAACTCCACATAAAACCACATATATCTTATTAATGGGATTAACCTAACATTATGCTAAAATCATCAATGTTATGCAATAGGGATCATTAAGGCCGTAATTAACTTTATTTATGCTTAACTCATGCTAACATCATAATACTCTGCATTATTATTAATATTATTATTGTTATTGTTATTATTATTATTATTATTATTACTATTATTATTATTATTATTATTATTTGTTTAATTTATGCCCATACTAAAGAGACAACTATCCAAGGCCAGATACTACATAATGATACACTCGAAGCATTAACACCTAAGGGGTGTAAGTGTACCCCAAGGCACTAGTATCTATAGATACAAACACATTAGCCCATAGGCTTAGCATAATGAAATGCAAAAATAATGGCCTGAAAGCCTGGTGCCCATCGATACAAAAATCACAAGTGACCCGTAGGCCTATTACCTGAAGGTGAACATTACAGCTC
This sequence comes from Hura crepitans, assembly GCA_948208565.1. Classification (NCBI taxonomy): domain Eukaryota; kingdom Viridiplantae; phylum Streptophyta; class Magnoliopsida; order Malpighiales; family Euphorbiaceae; genus Hura; species Hura crepitans. The sequence goes on from CANXYI012128939.1 coordinate 17,018, forward strand.
CTAATCTTAGTTGACTGGTCAACCTATCCGTACTAGATTCTCTAACTATATAGGCATTATTAAACTGGTCAGTTATCTCATTTTAACCATTTTAAAATGCATAACATAGTTTATGTGACCTCATACATAAGCACATCATAATGGCCATTTAGCATCTTAGCGAGGCTAGACAACCATGCCCAGTAGCATGTGTCAACTAAGACATAGCATAGCCAACTGAGGCACACACAAGCTAAAGAATACCAAACAATCACATTACCCAGGTGTATAAGCCGAAAAACTTATCAAACATCATAATCATGCATTTTTCCATTACATTCATCATTAACATGCATTATAATATCTAATGCATCATTATTGTACACAACAATCACATATTGCATTACTTGCCGTTTCACACAAATTATCACTATTTAGCGGTAAGCATGCATTATATGGCTATATTCATACCAATAACCCATACAACATTCAAGATGGCAATTAGCCATTATTAAGCATGCACACACATTTTAGTCATCATAAATACACATTTGGAATGGCATTAAATCATAAAACATGCTATGCAAGTCATTTACATACATAATTTATGATTATACATATATGGCTTACATATATGAATGTTGGTCTCCATATGCCTGAGACCATTAAAACACACACATATACACATTTACAATTAAATCTCATGCTTAAATGCCTAATATCATATCCATAATTTTTAATCGATTATATGTGGTCATTTTGTACTAACATCATATAACGACATTATAATGTAATATTATCACATAAATGAACATGGCATCATTCAAAGACCATTTGGCCTATCTATATTCACCATGCATCGAATTTATGCCATGTAATAACATGCATTAATGTTGCAAACACATGTGCACCTTAGTTATGTATAACATCAATATATGCCTAAAATTCACATAATGCCATTTATTCTTTAATTAGTTCATAAATGTGCATCACACATGCATAACATATTCTAGCCATCACATTATATATATGCAACAATAAACCATCATTTCTTTAATAACCTTATCATTCAATAAGCATTATAACAATTAATAACAGTTATTACTATTATGTTACTATTTAGGCATTTTGAAATTCATGCATTTAATCCTAAGTTAATGTGAGTACACATATCCAACTTGACCATATGGGACACCTGATACCCATTTAAGCCTTCTCATTACCTTGAGAAGCTTGAGTTGCTGATTTGCCTACTAATATAAAAGGATACCATATTTAAAAATTAATATAAAATTCTAAGAAATTTGAAAAATTATTTCAAGCATAGATATATGCTCTACGGCATCCAAAGAACCCATGAAAAATATCAAACTAAAAAAAAAGTACCCAAGAGTTGGGAGGTTATTATTTATCTCAGAAGGGAATTTGATTTTCCTCCCAAAATACTTTGCCAAACTAGGTGTTCTTAGTGTCTATGGACTCATCTTAGGACACCCTTCAATTTGAGATCGAAAATTGGGAGTGGTCTATGGTGGAGGAAGAAGAAAAAACAAAGGAGAGGTAGAGAGAGATGGTGTTAGCAATTTGGGGGAAATTATAGAGCGAATGGGATAGAAATGGAGGGACTTTGAAAGAAAGGGTATTTAGAGTTTTTAGAAATTTTTTCCTCTAAAACTTCAAAAAAAAAATTTATCCCCTCTTAAAAAACAAAAATTCCCTTATTTATGTCCCAAAAATTAGTTAAATTCCTACCATAAAAGCCTCAAAACATTGAGATCGAAAAACGAAGGAAACCTAAAAAATTAATGCATTTTATTTCCCAAAAACTTAGTAAAAATACTTTCGGATCTTGTAAAATTGCAATTCCAAAACCAATATACTATTTGGAATATTTGAGTATCAGGCTAGAGAATTTTTAGATTATTTTGAGGAACTGTTAATTTATTTTACAGTTCAACTTTTCTTGTGGCACTATTCACGAGATAAAATCATAAAATGTTCTTTATTAGTTTTAGCCATCCAAATAACTTCGGATTGGTTTTGAACTTTTCCCAAAATTCTCTCATAATTAATATTCGCCATCGGTCCTCTTAGTGTGACTCAATTTTTGAGAAGCACTATTCATCACGAAAAGTACTATTCATGAGAGTCGAGATTTTCAAGTCGTTATAGGGTTCATTTGTATTCATTTTAAAATCTTTGTAAGTAAAGCAGTTTATTTTGGATTGTTTGATGCATAAGCTTTGTTAAACTTGTGAATTACATAATTAACTTGTATGATATCTCTTCTTGAGGCTAAGATATTATAATGTATATTGAGTGTTGCTAGAGTGATCTAAAGGATCGCATATTATTAGAGAATGAATTTATGGATTATAGAAGTGCTTTTATTAATGAATGATGAAGTAGGAAAATTTTGGGATAGTGGTCAGTAATATGCTATTAGATTTTTAGCATGAAGATTCCCAATTTTCCATGTGCAACACTGTTTGAAAAAGGTTTTTGAAACCTCATTATTTTAACAAACTACCTTTTTAATAAAGAATGTTAAATAATAAACAATCGAATAGAAAAGTTTGATATATCAATATGTTGTCCACACTTTAGTTGTTGGTTTTTGTAGATTATGAAGAGTGGAAAATTTAAAATTTTCTATGGAATTGAAACATGTTATTTAGCCATTGGAAGAATCAAAATTAATTAAGAATAGGAAAAAATAGAGAAGAGTGTTTACCGTTCTTCAGCGTTCTTCGTTTTTCTTGAATTTCACCACACCAGGTTGTCGCAAACCATAGTGTTCCTCAATTTGGAGCACATCTAAGGTATCCATACAAGCATTTCTGGTTAATATCTAAATATCTATTGGCTAGTAAGATTATTTAAATGTGAAGAGAAGAAAAATAAAGAAAGAAAAAATATCCTACAGAGAAAAATGGCTTCTACGCAAATTTCAAATAGGTCACCCATGGTGAATGACTATTGAGGCTTATTTATATCATCTTAATTTCCTTAGGTCTGAATTTAATCTCATTAAAATTTGACCTCAATTGGGTTTAATTAAGCCCATCAAATGGGCCAATTAAATTTAGCCTTGCGAAGAAATCCTAAGTGGGCTTTTTGCCTATAGGTTTGACCTAATCTTTGACTAATTTATTTAGGCCCCTTCTTATCTGAAATTTAAATTAGCTATGGATCTAATTTAAATCTCTTTTAATAATTAAAAGATGGCCCAAAAATCAAACCCAAATAAATCCACCAAGCAGGCTTTTAAGGCCTTAATGTATTTAACCTTAATTAGCTAGATACATTAATTTGGACTCCAAGCCCAAATTAATTATTCTTTCTTATTTCATTCCCTTTCATGACATCTCATGTCATTTAATATCTTAAAATAATTTAATATCTTAAGTTCAACCAAAAATGCTTTATGTGTGTGACCCTATGGGTTTTCGTAACATGATGGTAGTATTTAGTGAGAAAACTAAGTTGACTAGGATTCTACCAAAAAATCCTAGTTTGACTAGGACACTACCAAAGAATCCTAGTTTGACTGGGACTCTTCCAAAGAATCATAATTTTACTGGGACTCTTCCAAATAATCCTTGTTTGACTTGGACTCTATCAAAGAATCCTAGTTTGATTAGGACTCTACCAAAGAATCCTAGTTTTACTGGGACTCTATTGACTTAAACTCTTTAAGTCAATATTGATCTTCCATTAATATTTCTCACTTATATACAAGTCAAGAGTAGTATCTAGCCAAACATCATAGCCCTCTAAGTGCCAAAAAGTCGAAGTGGTTTGACTTAACCCGTCCATATACAGTTATGGTGCAATAAACTCCTTTCACCATTCTTTATCTCGTTCAGGTTTGAGTATGGACTTGTGTCAAATCAATGCATAATTAAGTATGTCTAATTAAGCACTAAATATGTTAGATCTAGTAAATTTATTTTTATTCCAAAAATCCTTGAATTCCATTCATATTTGCATTTTACTTTGATTAAAGTTTCTTAAATTAAGATCATTACACGATCATTGAGATAAACTCCCCAATAATAATCTGGGG
>CANXYI012129092.1:0-11053 GCA_948208565.1 Hura crepitans
AGGCCATTTCTAGATCAGTTTATGGTGGTCTTCATAGACGACATTCTTATGTATTCCAAGAATTGAGAAGAGTATGAGAAGCATCTACGGATAGCTTTGTAGATTTTAAGAGATGAAAAACTCTATGCAAAGCTTAGCAAGTGCGAGTTTTGGCTAGAGGAAATACCATTTTTAGGGTATATAGCTTCGGCAGATGGTATAAGGGTTGATCCTAGTAAGATTCAGGCAGTAATGGACTGGAAATCGCCAAGGAACATGATTGAGATTAGGAGTTTCTTTGGGTTAGCTAGCTATTATAGAAGGTTTGTTGAGGGGTTTTCCTTGATTGTAACCCCTATGACATGTCTTTTGAAGAAAGATATGAAGTTTGAATGGGATAGCAAGTGTCAAAAGAGTTTTGGTAAGCTCAAGAGTAAGTTAACAGAGGCTCCAATTTTAGTTTAGCCAGTGTCAGGGAAGAAGTTCACCATATACAGTGATGCTTCACTGAATGGGTTAGGTTGTGTACTCATGCAAGATGGCAAAGTTGTTGCCTATACTTTTCGATAGTTAAAACCTCATGAGAAAATCTACCCGACACATGACTTAGAGGTCACAGCTATTGTGTTTCCTCTAAAGTTATAGAGGTACTATCTATGGAGAAAAGTGCTATGTTTTCACTGACCACAAGTGTTTGAAGTATTTGCCAACATAGAAGGAGTTAAACTTGAGACAAAGGAGATGGATGGAGTTAATTAAGGATTATGATTGCCTCATTGACTAGCATCTTGGGAAAGCTAATAAAGTTGTGAATGCCTTGAGTAAAAATCCTATGTCAGCTTTAAAGGCAATGTATGTTAGTTTGAAGCTGCAAGATGAAGGTGGTTTGTTAGCTGGGTTTGATATAAATAGTGAAGGATTCATAGAAATATGATCACATACTTCAGAGTATCATAAGTATGATTCAAGAGAGAAAGTCTACTGAGTTTGTGATTAAGGAAGACAGTTACCTGTATTATCATGACTGCTTATATATGCTAGATAGTGAGTATTTGAGACAGTAGATTCTGCAAGAAGCATATAATGCTCCATATGCTATGCATCCTAGCAGTATAAAGATGTACCAGAATTTGAAGATGGCCTATTGGTGGCCAGACATAAGGAGAGACGTAGTTAATTATATGACTAGGTGCCTCACTTGTCAACAGAGGAAGGCTGAGCATCAGGTTCCTTCTAGTTTGCTTCATCCCATAGCAATACCATAATGGAAATGGGATCGGATCACTATGGCGGATCACTATGGATTTTATGATTGGCTACCGGTGACTAGGAACAAGCATGATTCTGTTTGGGTAGTGGTTGACAGATTGACCAAGTCTGCTCATTTCATTCTAGTGATAAAGGATTACTCTATGGAGAGATTGGTAGAACTGTATGTTAATGAGATAGTTAGGCTTTATGAAGTGCCTTTATCCATCATTTCAGATAGAGATCCCCAGTTCATATCGAGATTTTAGAGGAAACTCCATAATGCTTTGGGGACTAGGCTCAGTTTTAGCACGACTTTTCATCCACAGATGGATGGTTAGTCAAAGAGGATCATTCAGATTCTTAAGAATATGCTTTGAGCATGTGCTATAAAGCTTAAAGGCAATTGGGACAGATATTTGTCATTGGTGAAATTCGCTTACAACAACAGTTATCAAACAAGCCTAGGTATAGCTCCTTATGAGGCGTTATATCAGAGATGATGTAGAACTCCCTTAAGTTAGAGTGAATTGAGTGAGCACAAGCTTATGGGACCAAATTTGGTTAAGAATGATGAAGAAAAGGTGAAGATTATCAGAGAAAGACTGAAGGCTACTTCAGCTAAACAAAAATCCTACGTAGATTTGAAGAAAAGAAATATTGAGTGGACTTCCCGTCTTGGATAGAACTTAAGATTTGTATAAACTTGTTGTCCTCTTTTTGTGCATCTTTCAATTGTTGTAGGAGACTTAGCTTAACTTGTAATTTAACTAAAAAAGCTCTATCATCTATGAGCTTTAATCTAACATTCATAGCTCTTATAGCTAATATGAACTTTTTGCTTAAGGCATCAACCGTAACGTTAGCTTTATCAAGGTGTAGTCAATAAAGTAGTCATAATCTTCAATCAACTCTATCCATCTACACTATCTCAAGTTCAAATCTTTTTATGTAAAAAAGTATTTCAAGCTCTTGTGATCTGTGTACACATAACACTTTTCCCCATAAGATAATAGCTCCAAATCTTTAACGCAAACATTATGACTACTAGCTCAAAATCATTTGTCAGGTAGTTCTTCTTATGTGGCTTCAACTATCTAGCAGCATAGGCAGCAACCTTGCCTTCTTATAATAACACACATCCCAAGCTATTCAAGGATGCATCACTGTATATAATGAAGTCCTTCTTAGACACTGGCTATATAAGAATTGGAGCCTCTGTTAATATAGCCTTAAACTTGTCAAAGCTCTCTTAACATTTAAAATCCTATATAAACTTGGCATTCTTATGTAGTAGGTGAGTCATAAGTGCTACAATCATAGAGAAACCTTTGTCAAATCGCCTTTAATAACTTGACAACCCAAAAAACTCCTGATCTCTATCACATTCCTAGGTGGCTTCCATTCTATGATTCGCTTCTACCTTGCTAGGATCAACTTTGATACCATATGCAGAAGCTATATGTCCTAAGAAAGACATCTCATCAAGCTAAAACTCGCACTTACTTAGCTTGGCATAAAGCTTCTCATCTCTCAAAGTTTGCAAGATAAATTTAAGATGTTACTCATAATCATTATTGTTCTTGGAATAAACTAGAATATCATCGATAAACACAACCATAAACTAGCTAGATAAGATTGGAAGACTTTATTCATCAAGTCCACAAAAGTTACTGGAGTGTTAGAAAGCCTAAACGGCATTACCAAAAGCTCATAATGCCTATACTGAGTCCCAAAAGTTGTCTTAGCCATATCCGTTTCCTTTACTCTCAACTAGTAATACCTTGATCTCAAATTAATCTTAGAGAAGGCACTTACTCCTTTAAGCTGATCATTTAACAAGTCATCAATATAGGGCAATGAATACTTATTCTTAACTGTGACTTTGTTCAATTTTTTGTAGTCTACATATAGCCTTAAAAATCCATTTTTCTTCTTCACAATTAACACTGGGGCTCCTTAAAGTGAAACACTCGATCTAATTAACCCTTTGTCAATTAACTCTTATATTTGTATCTTTAGTTCTTTCAACTTCATAGGAGCTATCCTATAGGGTGCTATATACATTGGTGATGTGCTAGGATATACTTTAATCCTAAACTCGAGTTCTTATTTAGGTAGCAAACTGGGTAATTCATTTGGGAATACATCTAGAAACTATGACATAATATGTATATGACTTACATCTAGCTCTTCATTTTTTATATCAATCACATGGGCCAAACATGCTTTACACTATTTCTTTATCATTCTCTTAGCCACTATGGTTGAGATAACATTGGACAAGAATATGTCCTCTTACCCATTACTATAATCTTTAACCCATCCTCGGTCTTAAAAGAAATCCTCTTTTATCTGTAATCCATTAAAGTATAATGTTTGGACAACTATTCTATGCCCAAAACTAGATAGAAATTATTGATGGAAGTTCAATAAGATCCACAGAAAACTCATGTCCTTAAACTATCAAAGGACATCCTTTTTACACCTTATTTAATATCACATGCTATCTTATGGGGTTGCTAACCATAATATCAATGTCAAGCATATTAACCTCTAACACCCTATTTTGTGCCTATGTTATGCATATGTATGAATGTGTAGAACTCGAATCAATCAAAGCTATAGTAGGTAGATTAAAGATATAGAATGTGCCCGCTATAACCTCTGAAGTATCAACCCTTTTTGTGGCCCTAATGGCATACTACCCTATTAGAGCTCTAGTCTCAGCTCTATTAACTATCTCAGACTTAGCCCTCTGGTTGCCTCCTTACCTGTCACTTTTATCTTGCCTTTGGCCTCTAGTAGAAGTAGGAGAAAATGCCTAAAACTGTGAGGTAGCTGATGATCTCTAACAAAGTGCTCTTTGAGCCACACCCATAACATACCCTAGGCATAGTCTTCTAACAAGTACCCTCATACTTTTTACCATAATGCTCACGTAAAACTGCTGGAGCACTCCTAGTAGTAGCTATCGATACACTAGAGGCCTATGTCTATTATATAAGCCTAAACTTGAGATCCCTATCTAGACTTATAAGTCTGAGTCTATCTCTGTGACTACTATTGTCTCCCTTTTATTTCTTATCAGCAGTAGGAGTAGAACTAGCTTGACCCTAGCCATATGACCTTTTCTTTTAGAATTCTCTCTTTTCTTTTTATATCTCCTCTTGGTATATGTTACTACAATTAAAGAAGGAAACTCCTTAATCTATATGGCTACCACATATAGCCTAATGTCATGGTTAAGCCCATGCTTAAACCTTTTCATCTCTTAGCTTTTATAGGAACTACATCATTAGCATATATGCTCATCTTGGCAAATTCTTTCTTATATTCTGAGATGGATACGTGCTTTTACTTTATATTGATAAACTCTTACCTCTTATTTTCTAGGTGATTCTCGGTAATATACTTTTTCCTAAACTTGTTAAGGAAGAAATCCCATGTGAGTTATAGTGCTTGATGCTTTAATATAGACTCCTACCATTTGAAGGCTTCCTCTTAGAGTAGTGAGGTAGCATACACATTCTCCCCAGGTGTACACTTTAGTTGCTGAAGGATCTGAACTATTCTTTTTAACTAGTATTTTGAGGCAGCTGAATTATCCTGGTTAATGCTGATAAAATCCACTATTCCTATCTTCTTTAATTTCTTCAAATATGTCTTTCGTAATGATTAGGAAGGTGTTTGTGATTGTATAGGTAGTGGTGGTGCGGCAGCAGCTATAGCCTGCTTAAGAAGTTCCACCATCTGCTGGAGCAAGGCCAATTATACCTTTATAGCCTTCTTAATGGTACAAGGTGCAGAAGTCTTTAGCCTGGTAGGCTCATTAACCATGGTTTGAGTATGACTTTCTACCTCTTTACCTTTACCTTATGGTGTACTCTCATCCATCTCAAATTTATATAAAAAACACTTATAAGTCTTAGCAATATATACTTATGCGATGCATGATCATAGACCTATGGCACTCAAATGTAACCTTTATATATCAAGGAATGCCTAAACTATTACTCTAATACCACCAAATGTGACACCCCTCACCTAACCTGTTCATAAATCTTGATGAGGAATGACACACAACTGATATTGAACTTTTCTTATATCTTATTACTTAAAACTATTTCCTTTTTCTTGTTTATCATAAAATCACATAACGCATGCATACTCAAACTATATAATAGGTTAAACTATTAGAGGTTATCGTGTTAGAAATTAGACAACATAATTACTGTTTGGTGACACTACTCTAAATAGTAACCTACATGAAAGCACTTCTAATGAATCCCACTTCAACATCCAAGCCTCACATCCATTCAAACCATACAAATTCCACACATATATCTCAACATACATCATATGCAACTTAAAACATATAACATAAATCACTTATATACAAGCTATAACATGAAGGTTACAAACATCCTTATATATATGTTTAGGCCTATAATCTCTTTTTAAATACATATGAGTGTCCATCATAAACATTGTATTATATACAAGATATATACCAAAATAAACTACTCTTAATCCTTATACTATTGAGGAGATCCTTTACGCTTTTATACCAACACTATAACCTAAGCACTGAAAAACAAACATGATGCGCTAAGCTTTGCTGCTTAGTGGTGTATCCAATGACATATGACATATACATTCGCATACAAGATACAATTACGATAGTTTTACAACCTTGCATTTATACGAAACACCATATGACAATAATTATTACATGCATGTCCACATGTTTATTTATGTGTAATCACTTATGTTGCTTACTAGATATACACATATCTCTTATTTAATTAATTTTCCCATTCTCAATAGACAATGATCTTGATAATGGATAAGGGATAGAATGGGCCACAGATGCCATGTCGAACTACATAGATCATAAATTGGACTCGAAGGTAATGAGCGGACTCAAAGGTCATAAGACAGACCAGGAGGTCATGAATAGAAGCCCTAAGGTCCTAAATCCAAGCTAGAAGGCCATAATGAGGTACTGAGATACTCTAATAATTGCTAATCTCCCTAGTTCACTAGTCAACCTATCCAAACTAAGTTGTCTACATTCATATGGGCATTCATTCTTTAATTAGGTTTCACATACTTATCATTATTTTTTTATCTTACAAACTCATTCAACCAACAAATGGTTAAGGGTAACTATCATTTTTCTTTTATAATGTTTATTCTAATTATTTCATTTCATGTATCATGTGCAATATTAAACAAAGATCATCATCAATACATTTAGTTCAAGTCTTAAATTACATTTCCATATCAACTTTATGTTCCTTATGCCATGGATGCTTTAGTATCATAAAAAAATATATCCTTAGGCCATTCAACCATAAAGAATAAATAGTCATGCCATTATAGTTACCAAAAGCACAAACATATTCGTAACTTATATACATTTAGAGTTTTGGCTAACTTACATAATCAAACACTAATATACACTATCATACTTTAGCATGTTCAATTTATGTCATTTAGCATAATAATGTTGCTACTTGCCTAAATCACATACTTTCTGACCATAATTACTCTTATCATTAATTATGGGATACATGCCTCTTCTTATGATTATAACACACAATTACATATTATCACGTCATTACTCATACATAATTCACATAACCATGCTACACACCTTATTAGGCTATAAACAACTTTACACACATATTTTAGCTAACTCCACCAACACATACACATCACTTTAATTCCTTAATTAACATAATTAAAGTATGTATTTAATATCACTTAACTACTAATCACACACACATATCATTTTTCATTAACACATATATTTAATGTGTTGTACACACACTTTGAATTACAAACATATACTTTAAAGCATACAAATTTTTGGATACATATACTAAGGCTTCTAAAACACTAATCTAAGCTTCAATGTGCCTTCTTGTTTCCCTTATACTTGCTTTTTTCTTCTTTCTCCATAAACATATTACATAGAAAATGATAAAAATCCCTAATAAAATCAATTGGCTTATAATGATGAAATTGACTTTATAAAACTTCTATTAGGACCCCAATATACCCTTTAAAAATCTCACAATCCAAAAATAAACACTTACTCTTCAAATGGTCACTATTTAGCATAACCCCAAAACTTTAAATTCCACTAGGTTACTTCATAATCTTGATGTTTCTCCTCTTAATCTTGCTTTAAATGGCTTAGATGAAGATTGAATAAAGAATTAATGGGTTAATTAAGAAGTGAAGGCTTAAAAATGGAGAAATTTCACTCCTTTATGCCATCTAATTTGAGTGAAGGGAAAGAAGATGAATGCTTCTCTCCTTTAACTCACCCTTTGACCCCTTTTATAACCTTGAAAATGAAAGACTAAGATTTAATCTTATTAAATCCAAGGGTCCATATAATTTTTTAACACACTAATCCCTCTTTAAAAATCCTTATTCCATTTTAAAGCTTTAATTAACATATCTTAGGGTTTCATTAAATCTTTTGTAATAGTACTCGAAGGTCCGAAACAAATCACACTTGAAAACTAAGAAAAATCAACTTAAGCTGACACTTTTAGCCTTGTTCGATTTTTAGAAAATATATCTTGATATTCATAAATTCCAATTCCAATCCTAATGGAATATTTGGAATATTTGAGTATCAGGTTGTGACATTCCTAAGTCAATTTGAGCAAAAACACTATATTTATTATTTCAACCTTAACTAGGTTACCATTCATAATACCGTAAAAACTTTATTTCTATTTTTAACAATCTTAATGGCTTTGTTTTCACTTCAAAATTTTCTTATAATGATATTATAAATAATACTTTGATTTGGTTGCATTAGTGAAACTTGGGTCTTGCGAAGCGCTATCCACGTCCTAAGAAGTACTATTTATAACCTTGAGATTCTCGGGTGTCACAACAATAGTTGATATCAACAAACAAAATTAGTTTGGCTAGCAAAAGAAATGGAGGTAATAGTGAAGTCAACTAAAAGTACAAATGATGCAGTTGAAGGATTGGGATATCAAATTTTATAGGTCCAAAGAAGAGTTAGTCAGATTATAAATAGTTCACTATGTGTTATCTAATTAGAAAGAACATAATTTAAAAATCATCTGGGTTGCTTCATTAGGTTTTAAGGGTTGAAATATTGACATGTCATGACATAGCTTAGAATATTCTAGAAAGCACCAAGTCGGATTACCACATCATCAAATGACATTAAGTAATAACAAGTCAGCATCCCATAGTGTAATGCCATGTGGACATATAAATTGAATCACCATGTGACGTGTGTCAAGATTTAAAATCACTTCTCAAGGGCATAATTATACCTAACCAAAGGCATTACTCCTCTTTCTCCCATACTCTTTCTTTCTCTCGCTAAAAAATTCCAAGGACTCCAACCTTTAACAAAATCCCCAAAATTTATTTTTCCTTTCTTTGATATAGATTGTTAAAAATTCTAACCACTCAAATATTATATCTTCCTCAATTGTTAACTATAACACCTTTAATTTATGAGTTATGAATAATTCATTTTGGGCCATGAATATTACATTTTTAGGTTATGAATAGTACTTCTCTAGGCAAACTTAAGGATCAAATATCCCACAAAAATAAGATTTATAAAGTAGTAAAAAAATAAGGATATAAGATTGATCCATGGAGTTATTTTAGTATTATGGAAAAAGATGAATAGTAACCATATAAAATGAATAAGTTTAACTAAATTATGAAAGTTAAATGATGTTTAAAATTTTAAGTGAGGTTTTAATTAAAAGCTTGATTAAATTAATTAAATGAGGAATTAATGGGAATCAATTGGAGCCATTAGAACAAAAGCTTAATCTAATCCTACCTCTCCCTCTTTGAATATAAAAAGACAGAGAGAAACATTATTTATACTTTAGCTTTTTCTCCCATGGCCAAAACTTTATCCCCTTCTTCTCTCTTTAAATTGCTTCCATTTTCTTCTCAAAATCTTCTATCTTTTTTTCCTCTTTGAACAATCTAAACATAAAATAATTTAGATTTTATTACATATAGAACGCATTTGATACATTAATTTTCAAGAAACTAAAGAAATTCATTATAGATGAATAGTGCACACATCAAGAAATCTTGAGTTAAATTGAGAAATCTCTTTTCTATTCTTCTTTTTAGGGTTAGAATAAGATTAGACATTATTTAATTTGAAATTTAGTGAAGTAATATGTTGTGTTCTTGAGAGAGAGAAAAGGGGTATAACTAATGAAGATAAGAGAGAGAGTAAAGAGCAAGTGTATAAGGGTTTTTGAAGTCTTTGAAATGTTTTGGGGGCTTTAAAAATGGTTAATGCATACTAATTCTCATTTTTCTTTCTTGAAATTACATTATGTCAATATAAGGTTTTTCAGGTTGATGTCAATCTTGGAGAATTGATTTGTTATACTTGATATATGCATGATTATGAGTTGTTTAAAGTGTTTAAATGATTGAAAATTCTAATAGCATAAGAAACCCTAATGTGGCTTAATGGCATATGCAAAGTTATATGAGAGAATTCTTTGATGTCGTTGGTTAATTTGTGTAATTTTGTACCCTAGGAAATTAATTAGTTAAACAATGTGATAAAAATGGAAAAAATGTATGATAGGCTAGAATATACCACCTTGGCTAAACTTTGTTTCTAATGTACCTTTAAGAGTTGATTGAATTTTGATGAAAAGTATCTTAATCAACCTTAAATGTTTAAGTAACTTTGAAATATGATGAAAAACAAAAGGATAAAATGGAATATAATATAGTACTTTGGTGGAAATCCCAACTTGAATAATTTATATGACTTTTTTTTTTATTTTGGTTAGTAAAAAGAACTGCATGAGTAAAATATTATAAAAGTGTAGTTAATGAAATTGAATGAAAGACATGTTGAGGAAAACAAATCTATGCATATAGTAAGAAAAAAAAAGAGTTTAGCTAAAGAAGTCAATTCTAGATAACATGAATAATGTAAGAGTTAAGGCAAATAACTTGAGTTATAAAACTCCAATAGAAGTGATATTAATTCCAAATGAAACTTAAGAGGTGGAATTAAAACTTTAATGAAGAGAAGTTTCTCAAATTACATGTGTAATTGACCTTAAAAATTATCACAAATTAGATTATAAAGTATGGAATTTGGAAACATCTCTAAGACTAGTTTAAGGAAAAAGAGGGCATAATTCTCCTTATAAAACTCAAAAGTATGTGATTCTTAATCCTATGAAAAGCTAAGGCATAGAAAAAAGACTTTTATGAAGACCATTTAGTCAAAAACTATCCCTAACTAGGCTAAAAATGGATACCAACTTGTATTACTTTATTCCCTAGAAAATTAGGTAATGAAAATGAGTCTTATAAATTATATAAAAAAATTACTATAACTTTAAATTTATATGTCCAAATGATATGATTCAAATTGCATATGAAAGTTAAGATCAAAAGTTACAAATCATAAAAGAAAATAAGTTGAAATTCTATTATTAATAAGGTAAAATTTCTCAGTAAAACATAGGTAAAAAATCTATCTTTTGCACATCTTGATATGTTTATTAGTATTGCATGTTTAATTTATACTAAAGATTTATTTATAAGAAAATAAATTGTATCAAATTTATATTAATGCTTGATGATTGAATTATGCAACCATATTGCAATTATATGGATACTTGTATTTTGATACATTAAAACATATTTGTATACTTAGTATTTTGACAATAATGAATGATTGATTATAAAAAGATATTAAATTTAGTATGGAAAGATAAAAGTTGGATAATGTTTATTGTTTGCATAA
>CANXYI012129183.1:0-13866 GCA_948208565.1 Hura crepitans
CATTTCTATCATTTCATTTGAACATAATTTGCATGTCTAAACTATCATATTCACATACTTAATCATAATATAAACTCACTAATTTTTGTACACACAACCAAGTAAATTTCATAACTAAAGTCCATAGAATTAGAATACACATGTCTTATTAGCTTAAATCCACTTAGTCTTCATCTTCACTGTCATCATTCCATCATCCATCCTTCAAATTCCACCAACTCCATAACCATATTCCTTATGAAAAATTCCATTAATCAGATAATCTCATCACAAACTTATAAACTATCACTCAATTACCTCAATTAATTCACATAATTTACTTGGGTTGAGAATCACTTACCAATATGAGAATAACCCTAAACACTTATCTATCACCACTTTCCTTCCTCTAATTCTTTACATCTTCCATGTATTTTTAGGTAGGTAGTATAATAGAGTAGGTGAAACTATTTTTTAATTATAGTATTTAATGATTATTTGGTAACATAGGATGAAGAAAATGATGGAAGAAGGGAAGGGAATTTTAGCCAAGGTGAGGGAGTTTAGGGAGGATGATGACTGAAACTAAATGAATATAATATTATTATTTAGGTATTTATAGGTGGAATGGATGGCTAAGATTAAAAGAAGGCTTTTACACATGGATGGTGACATTCAATCCAAGTGTAATTGTCTTAAAATATCATTTAATTATTTCCACCTCATTTTATCCTCAATAAACTTGGATGGCCGAGATCTTCCAAGTTACTATTTGATCTAATGGCCCATTTTGATCCCTACACCAAAAATTCCACCATTTTCCATAAATATTCATTTAATTGAATTTATTTTTGCAATTTTTTTTCTAATAGTTCCCATGTCATAAAAATTTAAGTCATATGATTTTCATATTCTTCAAATTATTTTAGTATTAGGATGTGCCAATTTTAAATTTTTTGAGCACATTTTTTTAAATTTTCATTTAGCCCTGAATGATTTAATATTTATCGTAGACCATAATCTAGATTCTTATATGACCTCAAATGCTCCTCAAATTACACCATAATCCATCAAATAATAAATGCTACCTCCTGATAGGGTCAACTTAAATTGAGCCCCAGATGCACTATTTATCGCTTGATGTCACTATTCACAAGACCATTTCTCGAACCTCATTCTTTTCACATTTTCATACACGTGTTCCACTTATCTCTAGACCTCTAATTACACTTTCCAATTTTGGCCCTGGTCATTTCAAGTATTTACCATTTTGCCCTTTTATCATCTTTCACTCCGTTGTTCACACTGATTCACTCTACTGAATTCGTACGTCCATTTCATTCTCCACTTTTTCTTTTAATTCCAACTCTATCTTTTCCAAAATTGAATCAAAACTTAGGGTGTGACACTCTTCCAAGAGACAACTCCTTCAATAAGCAAATATATATAGCTTAATGTAGATTTCATGCTATCTTGGCATCCAACAAAGTGAGAGTCTAAATACCCAATGATCTCTAACTTATCTGACCTATTATAGTGAGCATGTAATGTTTTGTTCTTTATAGGTACCATATGAATCATTTGGCTACTTTTCAATGATCTATTCCTAGGTTGCTTAAATATGTGCTTGACACTCCAATAATGCATGCAATGTTTGTATGCATACAAACATGTGCGTACATTAAACTCCTTATTGCTAAAGACTAAGGAATCTTCTCTATTTCATTTTCCTCAAAAGCATTTTTGGGGCATCGATAACTTTTCTCCTTTAGCTATAGGGGTATCACCTGGCTTGCAATCTTGCATGCCATATCTTTTAAGAACCTTTTCAATATAGGCTTTTTGTGATAATCCAAGAATAACTCAATAATGATTCCCAAGTATTTAGATCCCTAAAACAAAAATTGCATCACCAAGATCTTTTATCTCAAAGTTCTTTAATAAAAATTTATTGGTTTCATGCAATAAGCCTATATCGTTGTTATCAAGCAATATGTCATCGACATATAAAAATAGGAAAATATGCTTGCTTCCACTGAATTTATGATACATATAATCATCAACCAAATTCATCTCAAAATCAAATGAGAGAATAACTTGGTGAAATTTGTAATACCATTATTGAGATGCTTACTTAAGCCTATAGATGGTTTTTTTTAATTTGCAAACCACTGACTTTACATCACTGGACACATAATTTTTTGGTTGCATCAAATAAATGGTCTCATCAATGTCACCACTGAGAAACACATTCTTAACATCATATGGTATAGCTAAAGAGCAAGATATGCTATTAAAGCCATTATAATCTTGAAAGAGTCTTTCGATGAAATCGGAGAGAAATTCTTTTTATAATTGATGCCTTTTTTCTGTGTAAAGCCTTTAGCAATAAGACATGCCTTGTTCCTTTTCACATCACCCTTCGAATCCTTCTTGGTTTTTAATTATCCATTTATAACTAGTGGGCTTTGCACCTTCAGGCAACGGGGAAAAATCCCACACATCATTATCCTTTATGAACTTTATCTCTTCATACATGTCATCTATCCACTTTTGCAAGTTAGAACTTTCTATCACTTGACAAAAATTGATTGGATCATTTTCCATCACTCCAATGTCAACATCATGTTCTTAGAAAAATATAATACAATTATTCAGAATTGCATTTCTCCTTTCTCTAGTGGATCTCTTTAATGGCAATAGTTTTTGAGGCTATAGAGTTTGTTCTTTTGGAACAATTTATTAAGGTTGAATAGGAGGCTTAATAACATTGTCTTGATCTGAACAATGTCAGGTGTAAGAACTTATTCTTAATCATTGTCAATAACAGTTAAAGGAATATCTATATATTCCTCTTCAAAGACATAGTCCTTAACTCTCTCTTCTCTACAAATTCAATATCCTCAAAGAACCAAGCATTACCTATCTCAAAAATTGACTTAGTCATGGGATCATAAAATTTATAACCCTTGGACCTTTAGAGTATCTAATGAAATAGCAACCGATAGTTTTAGAGTGCAATTTTCTTCTCATTTGGCATATAAGGCCTTGCCTTAGCTGGGCATTCCTTTATATGAAAATGCTTTAAACTAGGCATTTTACCTATCCAAAGCTTATAAGGGGTTTTTTTTAGTTGCTTTAGTTAGAACTTTATTGAGTATGTATGCTGCGGTTTTTAATGACTCTCCCTAAAGTGATTTAAGTAAGGTATAATGACTAATCATACTCCTTACCATATCCTTAAGTGTCTTGTTTCATTTTTTAGCAACATCATTCATAGTGGGCGAACCCGACATAGTATACTATGGGATAATACCATATTCCTCTAGGAATTTTACAAATAGTCCTGGATGTTATTCACCTGATCCATCATATCTACCATAGTATTCACCACTATGGTTAGATCTTACGTTTTTAATCCTTTTGCTAAGTTGATTCTTAAATTTAGCTTTATAACTTTTGAACACGTCAAGTGATTGCGATTTCTCATGAATGAGATAAAGGTAGCCATATCATGAAAAATCATCTATGAACTTTATGGAATATTATTGACCATTCTAAAAAGTCGTAGGGAATGGTCCACAAATAATTATGTGTAAACATCTAATTTCCTATTGGCACCAAATTTGTTGATATTTATTTGTTTCCCTTAATACAATTTATGCACATATCAAAATCTGAGAAATCAAAGGGATCGAGAATACTGTCAGATACAACTATTTCAATTTTCTTTTAAGAGATGTGACCTAGTCTCTTATGCCATAATGAAGCTGAATTCTCATTGGCTAATTTGCACTTTTTACCTATTACATTAGCATGCAAGAATTTAATGTATGAAGTAATTATATCAAGCAAATAGATATTATCATAGCTTGATAAATAATTGGTGTAACGCTTTAAAGTTTTCAAAATTTTTGGATGAGATAGACTTAGAGTTTGAGTTGGATACATAGTACTTGACAAGTCCAAATTTAGACCATAAATAGTATTTATTGAGGTATGTTTAGGGTTTAAAAAGGGAATTTTATTATATTAAGCATTTATTTAAATCTTAGTGAAAACACATGGAATTAAAAAGTGGGACATTTGACATGGAAGTAAAGGGTTATAGTATGTAACGCTCGAAAATTCGAATAATGTGAATAGTGTTTTTTGGGCCCAAGAGATGTTCCCCGCAGTGCAAGTCATCATTCTGAGTCTGTTGATTGGCATATTGGCTGGGAAACTTTGACTAATCTGAAAATGGTCGAAACGAATGAAATAAAAATTTTAGCAAAATCAATAATTCATTTCAGGTTAGAAACTATTGTTTATGGAGATAAAATGAGGTCAGACTGGGGCGGACCCGGGAATGTGCCTAGATGGTCTCAAAAATATCATACCTTGAACCTCAAAAATTTCACTGAGTATGATGGAGAAGGAATTATAATTGTCTGAGGTCAACAAATATTTTTTCAAAATATTTTATTCAAACGGGTGAATAGTGCTAGAAAGTCAACTATTGACTTTTGACTTCAAAATTTGCATGGGCCTTCAGGACCCAAAGTGAGGATTTTTAAAATTGGAATGAGAATTTTTGGAGGATCATAGAATATTTTAAGAATTTTCGTATGTTAAACCCGATTTATGGTGAATAGTATTTTTGCTCCTGAAGGAGTTTTGAGTTGAAAATTTGCAAGGGTCTTAGTGGCTGTAATTGAGAATTTTTAGGACTGAAATGAGAATTTTTGGGGACATGTGGAATATTTTATGAATTTTTGCTCTAAAAAGTGACATAAAATGCACAAAATTTATAGTGCCCAAATGAGGTAAATGGCCTTGAATCCCTCTTTTTATTTTTGGTATTGATAGCTTATGGAATCCTAAGAATCCCTATGGTTTTGAAATTTGATTTGGAGTTGTGTGCATTTTTGTAGAATTTTCAAAGATTGGGAGCTTATATGGAAAATGGAGAATGTTGGTTCAAGGGGAAGAAAAGGATTTTGATGGATTCTAGAGTAACTATAAAATGATAGGAGTTGAAAGTAAGTGAATTTACCCAAACTTAGCATGTATGTTGAGATAAAGGACTGTTGAGTATGAATATGTGTGTATGGAGGTGTTAGTCTTATGTGTGTGCATGTGTGGAAGTATGTGAATTGTATGTGAGAATATGTCAATTGATGATTTAGGATGGTAGGGATGTGTTTGGTATGTGAATGGGATGTGTAGGCATGTGGTATATACATGACTAGGAATGTGTCATGAATGTCATATATGGGGATGTGGGCATGGCATGGTGGTGTATGTGGAAAATGGATGCTAGGATGTGTAAATAATGGAAATAGGATGATATGGATGTGAATGAGAAGTGATAAGGATGTGTGAGTATGTGAGGCATGTAAGACTATATGTATGTCATGTGATGATTATGTATGTGACTATGGTAAAATGGGATTTGAAGAATGCATGTGGAGAGAGGGGGTAAGGGTAAGGAAATAGAAAATGAAAAAGGGGAAAAATTTCCATAAAAAGGGAGAAATTTAATTTCACAAATGTTAATTAGGGTTTTTATGTGCAAATAATGAATTTATAAACAAATTAGGTGCAAAATAAATGAATTAGGTGAAATAAAATTAGTATACTATGCTTTCAGGTAATGGGAAGAAGATTTGGTTGAAAAATTGATAAGGAAAAAGATACCAAATGAATAGTAATTTTTACGTGAGAGGGGCCTATAACTGTCTAGGGCTCTGATGACCCATAACTGTCCGAAAAAAATGACCGGACAAAATAAATTCAAATCTGTGTCTTTTTAGCATGAGAATAAATAAATAAAATATCTGATAAAATATAAAGACAAATAGTGGAAGTTAGTAAGACCAAAATGAACCTGGGAGCTAATTAAATTATTGAAAATCTGACTGGAAATTTAGGGGTCCAAAAAAAATAAAGTAATGTGCAATACATGTCGGCATAAGTTAAGGGAAATAATATACAAGTATTCTAGGAATTTTTAATACTAAAAGGGGAGTTTAATTGACATAATCTTGGAAAAAAAAGAGTACAAAATAATCCATCTAAAGAACACAATAAAATATCAAGTTAAAGTAATCGATGGAATAGGGAAAGAATATTTTATCAATCCAGTAATCATAAGAATAAGTTATTAAGATTGGAAGGTTAATGAGTGTAATGAAATACAAAATAAAAATAAAATAAAAGGCATGGAATAGAAGCTTGTGAAAATTATTAGTATCAATGAATTAAATATATAAGAGAATATATACTTGAATAGAAGTAATATAATGAATAGAACTGGAAGTGAAACTAGAATGGTTGGATGGGGTTACAGAGAATGAGTGAAATATGTAATTGATAAATGACATTGGGTATGGCTTGGGTTTATATGTATTTTGAGGAAACAATGTGACTGAATTATAATGTGACAATGTTCCTATATCTGAGATTATGAGATGAGAATAAGGGGGTACTGAAATGATGAAAAGATGAAAAATTGAATGATATGAGTCATGGCAGAAAAGCAAAAATATATCACTTTAAGATATGATAAGATGGTAATAATTACTGTTGAAAATGGTTAATGGCCCATTAGTTAGACATCCACTGGATGGATTGACTGGTCAACTAGGGGTTAGCAGCTGCTAGGTAGTCGATCCTTCGTGGGCCCACTACCCTGTATTAATGATGGATATTGGGAGTGGTCTATGGACGGATCCCTGAGTATCCATCCTTTTCCTGATTGACATATTTATGGATATTTAAAGTGGTCTATAGGCGGGTCCCTGAGTATCCACCTTTGTGTATTGATTTACATGATTCGTGGATATTGGGAGTGGTCTATGGATGGGTCCCTAAGTATTTGCTAGTCCGATATTAGGAGTGGTTTATGGATGGGTCCCTGAGTATCGGGTGAGATAGGTGTAGCTACCTAGGCCCTAAAAGTGGGCCACTGCACAAGATGCATCCCACTGTCCAGTGTCTTTAAGTGTCGTCTGTCTGGTATGGGCCATGAATGTAATATGAATAAATGTCTTAAATGAAATAATATAGATCCTTTAATATAATAATGTACTTGTATAAGATGATCAATGAACTTAAGGTGACAAAAGACTGAATATAAAGTGTTTAAGGAAAGGAAATTATGAACAAATGTATTTGGATGTAAGAATAACTTGTAAGGGTTGAGAATAAGTACACTTGTGTGAATATAGTGGGGCATCTTAAAGGCATATAAACCTAAAGGAAACTATAATTAATGGTAACAATAAGGTTAATAACTTATATCTAGACACCTATTAAGTGGATAGAAAGAACAGATGAGAGAGATAAGATTGATATAGATGAAGAATAAGAAATGCTGAACCCGTAACTGATAGGGAATCTCTCAAGAACCCATAGGTGATGTGCATTATTAAACTGAGGTAAATTTATAAATAAATGGTGTGTAATTGAGGCTTGATAGGTGAGGGGTTATGGAGCATAGAGGGAATAAAGATAGTATGCATTGTGTGCTTGCATGTGAAATAATAAGAATAATACATGGTATGTTTGGTTAAATTCACCACTGAGTGCATACTCAATGTATCAAGTTTCTGATGCACAGGTGGTAGATGTATGAAGGGCTTGAAGCAGGCAACTGATGGTGTAAATGACGACTATGTAGGTATGCTATTATATGAATAGATTACCTGATAAGTGAGTAGAGGCACTCATACATGTGTTTGTGGGTGATTGGGAAAAATGGTAAATGTAGCATTACTAAGATAGTAAATATATATAATGATAATAAAACTAAATCGATAGCTATAGACAAAGCTTAGGTTGATAATTGACTATAAGATACGGCATGTAGGAGTCATATGCCGAGTAGGTTTAATTCAGAAAATAGGAACTATTTGGAAAAATTTTTCTAGACTGGGAAATGTTAAACATGATAAAGGTAAAATGAAAGACCCTTGGGAAAATCTAAGGATAGGTGACCTCACGGGAAGTAGCACATCTTGCTTGTTTTCATAGAGAATGGGCAGGGGGTATTACATAGGACATCTATGTGGTATCAAAATATGTAATATAAACCAACCAAGATATTTTCTCTCTTAAATAGATTCTCGAGTTTTCTTCAGTACTAGTAGAAAAAAAGGGGGAGAGAGAGTTCACTTCGAGATTGAGGGGCTGAAAGAGTTAAGTTCAATTGTTGTTCAAAAGTAAAGTGGCTGAAAATTCAAAATTCATTGCTATAATTTTAGTTGCTAAATTCAATAGATGAGATGATGATTTTCATAAGAATGGTTTACTTCTCCACCCTCAAAAGGGCTGCAGTGGTTAAAAATGAAAATCCCAACGAATATTAGCTGTAAAACATTGAAATTAGGTTCTATAATGAAGGGAGTTCCTATTTGCCATTACATTTGGTTTTAGGAAGATAGGCATCTATTTTAAGTATTATTGAGGAGAAATTCTTAGGTTAAAGGGTTGACAACATTGAGAGAGATCTCAGCTTGTAAAGTAACTTGAACTTGTTAAAGAGAAAGTCTCAATTTAAAAAGAGGGTAGGCTATCAACCAAAATATTCTGGTGATTCAGTAGCTTGGGATTTGAAGGGTGAGAAGGTCGGAGTTTAATTTGAAAAAAATTATAGTAAAAATAAAAGAAAGAAGAAGAAAGAGAGAGCTTAATTAGATAGATTTAAAGGCATTTCACTAAAATATAGACTAGTAAAGGAAGGCAATTTTCTTGATAAAGACAAGGTGATGAAGGTGATTTTGGTAGTGTTTAAGACAATCAAGGATAAAGTTAGAGGATAAAGGCAAAAATTATGGAATTAAGGCTAATTTTGATGGACTTAAAGGGATTTCTTGAAATCATCGGAGTTAGATCTAAGGAGTAGTAGACTCAATGGATCAATTGAAGGTGTTGAATAATTCTTATTGTAAGAATTTAAAAAGGGTTTGGAATCATAGAGATCGAAGGTCTAAAGAAAGGATAACAGCGAAATTTATGCTATAAAGAGTGCCATTGCAATTGGTAAATAGGATTTACTCCTTTCACTTCTTTTAATTATTTTATTAATTATTTTTAAGGGGATGTTTTATTGTATGCTAATGTTAGATGTGTAAATGGGTTGCTAATACAAGAGTGAGTAAAAAATTAGCACATAGGATAGGTGTTTGAAGTTTGTAGCAAGAAACTTTTGCAATTTCAAGTTTTAAATTATTTGCAAAATTGGTATTAGCTTAAAGGGGTACTACTAATTGCATAAAGAAGTAGATATAGGTATATTGGGGATAAAATGTGATTTCTTGGAAGTTTAAGCTAGTAGCAGCTTGTATGTGGAAAGCATATTGGATGTGGCTATTGGGTGCATGATTTTTGGTTAGGTTATGCATATATATACTGACATTTATTGTATGGATTCAAATTGGATACCTTGTACATGTTTAAGTGTGAGGACAAAAATGAAATGATAAAAATAATGAAGAGAAATTAGGTTATATGTGAGATATTGACTCGGGATAAGGTTAGAAGAATTCTTGAAGATTTGAAATGGGAAGGATTAGGGGCTAAATTGCTATTAGTAGGTAATAGATGTGCTGCAATCATGTATCTAAATTTGCTACCATCAGGCAGTAGATGATGGCTAATGGGTTAAGGTGTTTCGAGGGACCACAGATGGTCAGGCTAGTCTAATAGGTTGACGAGTTTAAATGGCTAAAAGAAGGTGATACTACTATAAGAGAATGTTTCAAATGCAAGAACAATACTAGACATCTTTAGAGAAGTAAATAGAGGTTAATACCTTCAAAAGGGATGAGCAAGGAACGAGTATAGGGATCAAATAGGTACTCTTTATAATGCATACATACACACACACACACACACACACACACATAGAGAGAAAGAGAGAGAGAGAGAGAGATGCTCACATAATATTCCTTTTTGGTATGGTAAAAAATTCCCTTTAAATGTTTAGAATGAGCTAAATGAATAGATATATGGAGATAGAAGTGAGATGGTTTAGGCATTTATATTTCTTTTGGCTAGAACAAAGTGTGTTCACAGATGGAGAATATCTTGGTGAAATAAATGAAGTTAAGTTTTGTTGGTAAACCATTATGAGATTATGATGTAAATGATCCCACATGATAAGGTTAGATGTTATATGCATTATGGTGATGTATGCAAAGTATAATTGAGTGGATAGTAAGAATGAGGATCTTAAATGCTTAAAAGCATAAAAAGGACAGGTTTCTTAAATGGAATTAAAATAACCAGATTGTAAACATTTAAGAATGTTTATTTATTTTCTTTTAGAAATTATGATGTTTTGTGCTCCTAGCATGAAGATATTCAAACTTTGATGTATAGACATAATAAAAAAGATGAGAATGTGATTGAACGCAATTTATGAAAGTTTGTACATTGTATTAAACATGGAAATGATAAGTTAGAATGCATTTTTGAATATGTATGTATTTCTATCGTACCTCATTTATATAATATATGTAATGAGCATGTTACATCATAAGAGTATGTACAATTGAGATTATGGAAAAGTGAAATAATGTTAATATGGACAATTAATAATAGGATAAATGAAAATAGAAAATAGACAATTTTTACATCATAAATATGTATGCAATTATGTATATAGAATCATAGCTTATAAGAGTGAGTGTGTATAATGAATGTATTGACATGATTTCCTTTATTATAAGTTAAATCTTATGTACATTACAAAATGAGCCTTATTATGGGAATTATAAACATCTCATTGTAAATGCTTTGATGATTCTATGATTATAAGCATTCAACGTATACGTAAGATCTTGGTAAGTTAGAACAAGTAAGTATATGCTTCCTTTACATTGAATTTATGAGTGTATTTAGAAATTGAAGTACATATGAAGTATGTGAAAAAGGTCATATAGTTGCTAGTGAGGTATGATCCCAACCTGCTTAGACCATAGACATGATAATTACTATAAAAACATAAATTTGTCTTTTAGAATTATACATTGTCAGGTGATCATAAGAGTGTTGATGTAAGCATAATTTCTTAGAAATGTATAATGTCATGATACCTTTCTTAACCATGAGATAGAATTCTTACAACATAAGGTCATAATTATTAATTTTGAGAACTGATGTATAGGAAATGCATGCTGGTATTCATGATGAACATAGGCTATATGAATATGTATGAGAAGTATGCAATTGCATGAAACTTGCTTAAATGGACTATAATGATGTATATGAGCCTTTGTGGCATAGCAAATGTGAATGACATGCTTATTTCATGTTTATGGAATATATCACATAATGGTATAATATTGATTTGGATATGGCTATATGAAAATGATCAATATAATCATGAATGTTTCAAAGCAAATGTATATGTGTTATATGAATAAACCCATTTTTACCTAGGATTTGAGAATACCTAAGATAGTTTGGCATGCCAAATATTGGACTTTAACAGATCTACCATGGCTTATAGCTTTGACTACCAAGTTTATTATGCACCTCATAGGTAGTTTAGATGCCACCTTGTGCCTTTGGGTACCATAGAAAGATGGTGGTTTAAAAGAACTATCGCACTTGTGCCTTTAGGTACCATGAAAAATTGGT
Organism: Hura crepitans; assembly: GCA_948208565.1. NCBI lineage: Eukaryota > Viridiplantae > Streptophyta > Magnoliopsida > Malpighiales > Euphorbiaceae > Hura > Hura crepitans. The sequence continues at coordinate 11,611 of CANXYI012129183.1, forward strand.
AGATCAAAGGAAATCCATCGTGACCTATCCCTTATCCTAGTATAAAAAGAGGTTCTAGGAAGAAATAGGCCAGTATATGATCAATGATATTACAATAATATGATTCTTATAATCTAACTTAATTTTAATAAATGTGGTTGTTTGCATAAAAGAATAAAATATAATGCAAAGAACATACACACATAACATGATTTTAAAATCTTAATTATGTATTACAGTCTCATATACATGATTATAAAAGTTGAAATGCTCAGTAACACAAATTATTCTACTATTATGAGATGTACTAATGGAAATGCTAGGTAAAAGGAAGACTACATGCATGGATAATGTAAGCTAATGCCTATGAATATTAGACCTGATGAAAGACGTAAACATATGGTCATCATCATGAGTTATGTATGGAGAGTATTTATAGGCATGTTAATGTAAGACTTATGTCATGGTATATGATACATAACTTGTATATGTAAATATATAAGAAAATAAGAGATATGTAGCTTATTGCATGTATATGTGTATAAATGATGTGAAGTTATCCATATGTACTAATTTATAAGTATATTAAAAAATGAAGATGAAATGCCATCCTTTATTAGTATCGTTATGAAATTTTAGTTTTAAGTATCTACTTCATTCAATGCAAGGTTTTTCCTTTAAACATGTTTAAGTTTGGATATATAGTAAGGAAGTGTACAGCTAGGTGCTACATTAGAAGTTGTAGACAAAAGCAAGGTTTAGAACATAGATTTCTTGGATTTTTGGACATGTGTGTGTTGTATAAGCTAGTAATTTATGTTGTATATTTATAATGTTATCATTTTAGTAGTAGATTTCTTAGATATAGATGTATTGTATCTAAACACTAATGATCTAAATAGTGGATATGGTGTGTGTTTATGTGTAGGGTGTGTAAGTGTATGTGTGATTTATGGAGTCTTTAAGTTGAGATTATTGCTTGGGATTAAGATCATACTTTTTGAGGCTGGCGTTTTTGATTGATAAGTTTCCTTATATAATGAATTTTAGAAAATGTAAGTGTTTTCCTCATAGGTTTAAAATTTTTAGGTAGTGCCTCGGACAATTGTTATGCTATCAAATTTTTGGCACAATGGCCTACCTCTTATAATGTTTATTTTAAAGTGATCAATAAGTTTTTATCTGGATAAGAAAAAGATTTTGTTTCAAAAGTACAAAATGGAATTTTGGTTCACTTTTTCATATACATCATTCTTTGTGTTTGTATGATTTATTGCATGTCTTTTGTATGTGCTATAATATCTCTTATTGGGTTCCCTTATAGAGTGGATAAAGGTGTTACAATTAGAACAAATCAAATTTGAATTTTGAAGAAGACTAAATTTCTATTTCCAAATGAACAACAATAACTAAATTTGTTTAATGCTAAAACAAAAATCAAGTTCTGTCTAAAAGACATTATAACAAGAATCTAAAGCAAATGCAAATAACAACTAGTTCTTAACAATAATCTAAATGTCCTAATTGCTTTAATCTATGTCAACTTGCCATCACCAATATAGTTGTATTTGTAGATTTTAGATGTACAAGGGATGAGAAGATTAGTGTTTGGAGTCGCTACTTAGCTCTATGCCAAAGCCATTGATCTTTTGCCCAAAAATGGTTCGAAATAAGATATTATTTATGCCCCAATAATATACCTTTACATTCTAATTTTTATCAACCCTATATCACGCAAGCAAGCAAAACAATTATAGAAACATATATTTCACCTTTTCACATAATAAAGAGTAAACTACAACATTTAAAATGTAATAAAATTGAAGCATAAATTATACATCCATAAATCGGGTCATTCATTGATTATAGTTTAACCTCACAATTACTCGTACTTCCATAGTAATTGGCGATGATTGACCAACTCCTGTATTTAGGAGATTGGCATTTATTAAAATACATTTTTATGTGTCTTTTATTAAGAAAAATAAAAATCATTTTATGAAGAAAACACCAATTAATTATGTTGAAAATTTATTGATGTGAAGCTAAGCTTTTACTTGTAAAGCAAGTTGTTAAACTAACTATTATAATCCAAAAATAAGCAAAAGAATATAAAAGGTATAAAACCAAAACATAAAACAGAGAATGGTCCCATTTCTATGTCATTAAGTCTGTGCAGATGGCATATGGTTATTAGCATTAGTCCGTGCGTGCTATGTGATAAAGTTGGGATTGGGTCCATCTAGACCTACTTACTTCCAGCAACTATCAACTTGA
>CANXYI012129437.1:0-11159 GCA_948208565.1 Hura crepitans
GATTTTTTTTTATGAAAATGTGAATTATTTCTTCAGTTCTCCTAAATCAAGGGTAAAATTTGCCCTTTAAGGGATTATAGGTTGAAGTATTTTGACCTCCAATTAATTCAGTGAGAAAGGGATACATGCCCTTTTATGGTGTTTAAAAGTTCATTGGATCATATGTAAACCCTTATCTGTCTATAGAAGCTTTCATCTAATTGGTGGCTTAGTTTACATAAGAGCTTTATTTTGGCAGGAACTTGTCTTAGATTTTAAGAATTCATCTAATTAGATAAAGTTCACATCTTTTTAGATGATATCTCATTTTATCAGACTTATTTTAGCTTTTTCTCTCACTTGTCAACTTGGAATCTTTAAAGATTGATTCTAGCTTTGGCAATCTCATTATTAGACTTCCTCCCAAAATATAATCTCCCATGTGCACTGTCTACAATTGCTTGTACTTTGATATGGGCTATAGACATATGTGCAGGTCATCATTAAACTTCAAAAAGGTAAGGGACACATACATGAACCTTAGGTCAATTTTGAGAGCTCCTATACTTAAAAGGTTGTGTTAATGATTTCAAGAGCTCCCTCTACTCAATAAGTGCAACTTGAGTATGCTCTATAGTCATGTTTTTAAAGAGCCTTAAAGCTATACTCATAATTATGAGAGCTCCCTTTACGCAATAGGTGTAACTTGAATTAGTTTAGTGGATTATACTTTTAAGAGCAGAGAATAGCCTTAAAGATAAGCTTAGTAATCATGGTCTATTTTTTGGCCCGAATCTTTTATTAAGTGGGCATTGTCTTTAAAAATAGGCAGCTATGAAAAATGTTACCCATGATGAAAAGGGTCATAAAAATCTTATTAGCTTACCCCTAGTTGCCAGGTTATACCAACGTGTTGAAGAGTGAAAAAGCTTATTAGCTTGCCGCTGTATTAGCAAAAGCTTAGGAATTAGGGCCAAAACTGAGTATAGTAAGGTTAAGGCAAGAGTGAGTTGGATTACATTTTTGTTTGGAAAAATGAATAAGGTTAGGGCAAGAAAAGGGGAAGATGAATAAAAAATCTAGCTTTATAAAAGCCAAGAAAGGGTAGGACTGTGATGCCCCTCCTACCGATATTCATGGACACTAGAAGTAGGAGTGCCATATTATGTGCCATAGGCACTAGCTCCTTATGCTTGTACTCATTCATGTTCAAAATATGCTCACAATCTTTCACATACATATATTTTCATAGCCTATCTCACTATTATAACTTGTTTATCAATATACTATACTCAAATATCATAAAGGTTAATTGAACCATTATTCTAAATCTGAAAATATAACCCCAAAATAAATATTTATGCAGCTAATAAGTTTTATAAACCAATGTAATGAACTAATAGAACAACATAAAATAATAGCTTTAGACTTAAAATGGCTTTACAATCTATGAAATATCCAAAAAGTTAAAGAAGAATAATAAACCAATCCTATATGCCAACTGAATGAAACAATGCTCCATTTTTAGCTATATACTTCCCACACCACAATGCTTTCTCGGTTAATACTTTTACTTATACATGGAAAAAAGTCTAACATGCTAAGCATACTCACTTAGTGGTACAGAATTAAACCTTCATATAATCATATCCACATGCAGGCATTCTTAATTGAGGGCAACAAGTCATAAGCATAAACATATATCATTATAAAGCTCATTCTTATCAATAAAAGAGGTGACATATATAACATGTCATAATAATAATTTGATGTAATAATGCCAATATAGGTAAGTTATCATTATATCATCATTGTCATAAACTAGTTTTAAGCATCATTATATTCATTTACATATTGTCACAATTATTGTTAATTTATTCTCATTTCAATGCCTATTGTACTCTAGACTACTCTAGATTGGATAATGGGTTTCACTCTACTTTGTATAGCTAACTATATCATTGCTCTAGAGAGCTAAAACATTTTTGTTGCTCTAAAGAAAATAGTTGTACAATGTCAATCTAAACCCGATGGCTATACCTATATTATACACTACACTGTAATGCTAAAATGGTTATATGTTGTCAATCTAAACCCAATAGCTATACCCACAATATACGTTGCTCTATAGAGCTAAAATAATGTATGGTACTGAACTCAATCTAGTGGTTGTACCCATAAATCATATTTTTATAGCTATTAAAGACCCCTAGTATGGCATGCCAACTTATCTAGATGCTATACAGCTAGTCTAAACATACATAGGCTTATAAGTGTTTGAATATTTATTTTTTGTATTCATTATAATATCATATTCTTATTATCGTCAGTTTACAATCAATAATGCATATCAATTTCAGTACTCAACATTTCATATTCAAATCATGTTAATATCAATTAATTGTCAAATAAACATGCTTTTCATAAATCACCTCATATAATCTATAGTTAAAACATATATTAAATCATACCATAAAGACCATGTGTAAGGTCATAAACATGCTTTTCAAATCATAGTACATATATATATAATGATCATATAATATAACCATTTTAGTAGGTCATACAAGCACAATGTGTATTGTAACACCCTTATATCCAACCAGTGACCAATTTAGATACAGGATGCCACACGTTCAGTTTAACTATTATTTCTATGTTACACGTTAGCTTACTCTATTTGCCTAACTCAATATAATAATTTTACCTGATACCTAACATACAGTTATTACATTCAATTAATAGATATAAATACATAACAAAAGTGTTTTTAATATTTAATAATTGTTTAACACGATTGTCATTTACATATTTGATATATTGGATGAACAATTTAAAGCTACTACCCATTTACATATATTTAGTGTCATATACAATATATGTGATACATTAAATATATACGAGTAGTCCTCAGTACTAATTTCATAAGGATAATGCATGTGTACATTTAACACACAAGTAATGCTAGTGGTGGACTCTTCTTACCGATTGAGTTATCTTATAAACTTTAACCATTGTTAGGACTCAATCTACTACTTCTCCCGTCTCATTTTAACCCTATGCATTACCAAAATGCTAATGCGTTGAGTAAGAATGCTCAATAGTGTATCCAATAGTTATTGATTTATCACTTTTTCCACTTTTCTATTCTTAATTGAGAATTATATTTTTAATTCTTTCATATATGTTCCATTTATTCACACATATGCTTATTACTTTATGATAGCATGTGTGTGTTTAAGCATTTGTATCAGGGTTACTCCACTATCTTCTCTTAATTGATCATTGCTTTTATTATTCTGCCATTTATTATTGTTCTCCATTGATTGGCTTTAACGAGTTATTATACTCTAACTCTATCTTCTCTACTGTCCTTACTTTATTTCTAATGTCATGTTTATTTAGAGAATCCCTTTTTGTTCCTTAGTAACTCTTATCTATGTCTTAGTTGTAGTTTTTTAACCCATTAACCATGTAATTGCATACATTTGATCTTGTCATTCTTATACCATCCCTTTTATGTTAATTATTACCTTAACTTGTTTATAATAAGGCCTTTAGTTTGTACAATTAAAAGTCTACTATTTATCCCATAATTCTTTTATTAACCTTAGTTATCTTAATATTACCTCTTTAATTCAATTCTCATTTACCTACTTAATTAGCCTATTTTTGGAGGACATTAATCCTAAATTGGATAACAGGATATAGGAATTATGTAGTAGTCGACATTTTTTACCTATATTACTGCTACACTAGCATTAATGAGATAGTTGTATGGTGGTCTGCATTTTAGACCTACATTATAGCTACACCCGTGTTAAGCAAATAGTTGTGCAGTGGCCCTATTAGACCTACACTACAACTGCACTCACGTTGTCCTAATATCCTAACAACTATTATGGTTTCCTAGTTGATCGGTCAACCTATCCAATAGGTTTCTAACTAATATAGACTTTATTCAACTAAATCAAGATCATTAATATCGGGTTCATTTAAATTTTTCATATATATGCACACACCAGTTCATTATGTAATTTTTATGCTCAAGTCGTATCCTTAATTTCCAATTTATACCTTTACTCATTCATTTGTTATGCTCAACCCATTTCTTGCTTTCTTAACTTATTCATAGTTGTCTATACATATACCTAATGTGTTTAGTAGTATCATTGATCATCTAATTAATGTTGTCGCATTTATGTATACACTTAACCATGTCATTCAGTCCTAAGGCATAACATGCACATGTATTTTCAAATTCATCTTAACTTTTGTACCTTGTCTTAAACTCACTGCATTTCTTTTCTTTGATTTTTTATTATTTACCTTATCTATTCGCATTTAGATATATGTATATACATGCATGCATTTCCCTCTTTGGAACATAATCAATTTAATTTAATTTGCTCAATTAAATATATTTAGTTACCTATGTATATTTTTGTAGGTATAGTATCCTTTCTTTTAAACACTCATCTCATTTTAATTAGTTTCATACCTACTTTCATGTACCCTTGTGTAATGTTTGGGAAACTTAGTTTCGTGAACAGTACTTCCTGAGCCATAAATAGTGTTTTCGGGACATTAAGGTACTATGTGTTGGTAAAAAGGGTGAGTACTACTCATAAAACTTTGACGGGCCATAAAATAATGAAAAAAATAATTAAAAGATTTAGCAAAACCAATAAATCATAACAGTCTATAAACTAGTGAATAGTGACCTTCATTAGGTTTGTGCTAGGAATGGTTCGGGATGTGCCCAGATGGACCTAAAAATAGCATACCCTATAGGTTAAAAATTCCAATGAGTCTATTAGGAAAAGAATTTTAATATTTTGAGGTCATTTGATATTTATTTAAAATTTTTAGATTTTGCGAGTGAATAGTAATCCTACTTGCCTATGGAATTTTGACCTGAGATTTAACGGGGCCCTTAATGAGCATAATCGAGAGTTATTAAGGATTAATTTTAATTTTTAAAGATGTTGAAAAATTAATTTGAGTTTTTGAAGTTTAAAAGAAAATGGAGAAAAAATCGGGCGATTAGATCGTCACGTGTTACCATCCGAGTCATTAGCCCACTTGGAATAAATGGCCTAGCACATGTGGGAGTGCCATATGTGCCAAACCACTTCATCCCCTCCATTTTTCCTCCTTAGCCGATGCCATATAGGGCTTTTCTCTCCTCCCTATTTTCTTCTCTTTCTCACTTATTTCTCACCTAAACATATCAAACTATATTACAAATATGACATAAATCACATAATATATTAATTGAATAATTAAGACAAACCAAAGTGATTACACATACCAAACAAGGTCATATGGGACCCCCAAAGTTAGCTTAAGCCTTCTCCTTGCCTCGGGAGGCTCGAGTTGTCGTCTCGCCTATGAATATAAAAGGGTACAAACTTCAATAAATAATATAAAATAATATAGAAGTAGAAAAATATTTCAAGCCTAGATATATGCTCTACAATACCCTAGGAACCCATGAAAATAAAATTTGCAAAAAAAGAAAACCCGAGAGAGAGAGAGGGTTACTATTCACCTCAATTTTATTCTCTATTTTCCTCTCAAAATACTCTGCCGTTCCAGATAATTTTGGTGTCCACAAACTCATCTCAAAATGTTCATTGTTTCAAGTATAATCTCACAAGGTGGGTCCCTCTGTGGAAGGAGAAACCAACAAGAGAAAGAAAGAGAGAGGGAGTGGTGGAAAATGGAGGTAGAGGAGGAGTGGAGGAGAATTTGTGGTATGTGAGGGAGGAGAGTAAAATTTCTCCTTTTATACCTTTTTGAAAAATAATTTTTCTTTGCTTCAAAAAATTATTATAATCGATAAGGAAAGTCGATTTTCCTCTATTCTTATCCCCAAAATTCCATAATTCTATGCCCTAAATCCTCTCAAAATCTTAAGCCTAAATTTCGACTATAACCTAAAAATTTAATATATTTTTTGCCCCGAAAATTGGGTAAAAATAGTTTCCGAACTCAAAAAATTCTGATTCCAAAGCCATTGGACTATTCGGAATATTTGAGTATTAGGTCGTAATATTTTTGGATTATTTTAAGCAACTTTTTATTTATTTTACTGTTCATATTTGCCTTCGGCATTATTCATATGATACTGCCGTAACATCTTAATTAGCATTTTTAACCACCTGAACGACTTCGGATTGGCTTTAAACTTTGCCCAAAATTCTCTTGTAATTAATACTTCCCATCTATATGCTTAGTACGACTCGAGTCTAGGGAAGCACTATTCATCTTGGGAAGTACTATTCATGAAAGTTGGAATTTGTGGGTTGTTACAATCACTATGGTTTGTAACAACCTAATGAGATGAAAAGAAGAAAAAAGAGCTCTACATGAAGAATGGTAAAATACTCTAAGCTATAGAATCTATTATTTATGTGTGTTTTCAAAATTTTGATGACATTTTTATTTAGTTTCCATAAAAAATTTTTAGACTTCCACTATGTTTGACTCATAAAAGCCAACAATGGTATCAAAGACTAGTTTCATCGAAAAATTCGAAAATGATTGAAAATATTAATTACAATAAAATATACATTAATAGTTTATTTTTGTAAATGCTTTTTTATTTAATCATTTAGATGATATTAATGCATTTTTTTCCATGTTTAAAAATCAGGTCTTGATTAAATTAAATTTACAAAATTGGTTTTCCATTAAGAAAATCCTATCTTATACGCATAAGACTAGGTCTTTACCTTGGTTTCCATGCCTCATTGATTTAATTAAAATTTTTGTAATTTAATCAAACATACAATGAATTAAAATGCTTATTTTAATTATAGACATAATAGGCTGAAAAATTAAATTGAGCATTAATAAAACACATAATTAGATTTTTGAGTAGGCAAAAACTAGTTATTGTGCAAATTTTGTGCAGTACGTTTTATTTTGTTTTCTAATGATTCTAGAATTAATTATTAATAAATATATGATATTAAAATTTTTAAGTGGCAAAAATTATTTGCACATGAAAATGATTCATAAACTTGCTTAAGTGTCAAGATTATGCATAGTTTTATATTGCGTAATTGTGATTTTAGTCAGTTGGGTTTATTATGGGTTAAATGACTCGAAGGGAAAATTTGATTTGATAAACATCATTATTACAGATCTAAAAAGCTTCCAATGGTTACTAGAACTAATCTAGAGTCCTTAGGATTAATTTCAGAAGTCTAAGTTGCAAATAGTTTTCTCAACACATTTAGAATACGATTCCTAGTAAACTGCTGCTTGAAATTTTTCATTAAATTAAAATCATAATTAGATTGGAATTTATTTGTTGGAATTTTTGATAATCATTATCTTCAATTTAATGGGATTAAATTAATTTTTTGAAAAGTCATATTAAACTAAGGATAAGATAATTTTTATCAATGAAAATTCAAATCCTACATGGAATTGGATTTTTAGTAAGATTTGAATTTTAATCTTTTTAATTTGTAGTTCTAATTAGATTATGATTTTAAATTAAATGTAAGGATTAGATTTTGTCCTAATCTACATTGGATAAATGTTATCTAATTGGATAAAGATAAAGATGATAAAGTATGTTAAGTTTTCTAATTTGTTTAGAATGGTAATTCTAAATACAAATTAACTTGTAATTTTTATTTGAATTAGACTTTAAATTGGATTAAAACTCTAATTAATATGGAGTGATATGATTTAACAATTTTATGTGATTAAATAATTAAATTACATGTTTAATATTGATTAACACTCTATGATTACAAGTATGCATAATCAATTGATTAATATAATGAACCGAACTAGTTTTATAAAGGGTTATAGTGCTAGTAAAATACCATAATTGATGTTTTCAAGGTTTAATGAATATGATACATTGGAATGCATGCTAAGGATGTATGTTTCTCATAATGACTAGTTATGGACAATGAACAATGTGATTAATCATGATTGCATAGATTGTTTTATTTTAGTAAGTTGGGCTTACATGTCCCAGACTTTTCTCTCTATTTATGTTGTATTTCTCTTCTTATCTAAATCCCTTCACATAAAATAAGAGGTTTTCTTTTTAAGGATTATGTAATTAAATTACATAAGATTAGAATAAGAAAGAAGAAATGTAAGTTGACAAAGGAAAAGGAAGGCCGAAGAAAAAGGACTAGTAAAGAAATAGTTAGAATATTTTTAATTATTTCTTTTATTGTGTTTGTAATTCATGTATACTATCTAAGGTTTGGCCTAAGTTGATTTCCTTTAGTTGGAGAAATCAATGTAGTAAAAGTCCATAACTAGGTCATATATTTAATATGTGTGTGTGTGTATGTGTGTGTGTGTGTGTGTGTGTGTGTATGCATGATTTAATGTGATTAAATATGCATGGCATGCCAATGCATACTAAACCCTATTGTATGCACATACTAAAGTATGCAAACTATATATGATGATATATAAAAAGAAGAAATCCCTCAATAAATTTTAAGACTTGCAAGCCTTCTATTAATATAGGTTAAACTAAAGTTTGCTTTAATATTATGTTGTTGGGCAGACTTAATCCATGCTACATTACACATGTCTAACTTATATTAATGGGTTTGTCTTAGCTGGTACATTAGTTTGTTGAGCATACTTAAGGCCAATGTGACTAGAGTTAAGATTGGGGAAATGTGTATGTGATATGCATACACTAAGCATTGGTGACCTAATGTTCGATAGTGGCATTAGATGTAATTAGCATAGGATGCCTACCATTTTAGTTACAGGTTGGGCTTATTGGGCATACCTAAGGTTTGACCTTAATAGAAATGGATACTAACTCACTAGAAAGACCATCAGGTTTTCTTGGATCATTGTGAAGGCTATTGGTTCACAATAAAATAGTAAAAGTAATGCACAATTTTTGAAAGACCACAAAAATTATTGCATGCATTTTCATGTTCATACTTTAACATGTTTTCATTCTTCACATACAGTATATCACAACATAAAATGAGTTCTTCAAATGTTAATTTATGTTCCAAACTTAACGCTAATAAGCTAGTTAGCTTGAATTACATTGACTGGCTTCAAAACCTTATAATTGTTTTAAGGACTAAAAAGCTAGCCTATGTGATTGAAAAGCTAGTTCTTATGTAACCTGATGTTGATGCTTCTACTGATGAGTAGTAAGAATATCTAAAGTATATGGAGCACTTAGAGATCGCTACATGTATCATGTTAGCATCTATGTCTGTTGAGCTTTAGAAACTACATGAGCATATAGATGCTCCTACTATTTAGCTTCATATTAAAGAGTTATTTGAGGAGTATAGTAAGATTGAGAGAGATGAGATATCTAAAGACCTATTGCATTACAGAATGATAAAGCAAACTTTAACTATCTAACATGGGCTAAAGTTGAATGGGTACATTGAGCAGTTGACTAGCTTGGGATTTATGATGGATGTGGATTTATGTATAGACTAATTCTTTAAAGTCTATTGGATAGTTATACATCCTTTATGCTTAACTATCGGATGAACAATATCACTTCAATAATCCTAAAGCTTATGAATATGCTCATGACTATAAAGGATGTATTGAGAAATAGAATCCTAAGGTAGTGATGGATGTCAATTCTTTTACTTTTAAGCATAAGAAAAAGAAGAATCGAAAAAACACAACAAATGACCAAGGTGAGGTTAGTAAGAAGAAGGGGAAACAAGCTATTTGTGGCCCTCCTACTAACGGTGGAAAGAAGACTGCCTTATGAGGTAAGTGCTTCCATTGCAAAAAGTTTAGACATTGGAGATACAATTGCAAGGCCTACTTGGAGTCTCGCAAAAAGGAGAAGCAAAGTGTTACTTTAACTTTAGGTATTTTTTTGATCAAAATTAATACAAATACTGCTTTAGATAACTAAACATGGGTATTGGACAGCGAATGTGGTTCTCACTTAGTTTCTTCTATGTAAGGAATAAAGAGCTATAGGAAGGTTGATAAAAGAGATGTGGACCTATGTGTAGTAATAGGGCAAAAGTTATTACATCAGCTATAGAATCAAATCATTTGGTTTTAACTTCTAATCTTATATTAATTTTAGACAATTTTTATTATGTACCTTATTTATCTAGAAATGTTATTTCAATTTCCTGTCTTGTTAAGCAAGGTTTTGAATTTTCAACTAAAAAGAACAAGGGTTGTTCTATTTATTTGAATGATATCTTTTATTATTTAGGTTATATTTCTAATGGAATTTATGTTTTCAATAAAGGCAAAGAGATACATAATATAACTAACAAGAGACTCAAGTTAGATAACTTGAAGCCATTTTTAAGCCATCTTATTTATAGCATTATTGTCTTAGGCACATAAATAAGACACGCATGTCTAAGCTAAACAAGACTAGTGGTTTAGGTTCATTTGATTATGAATCACATGAAACATGTGAATCTTATTTATTAGGTAAGATGACGAAGTCACCTTTTTTGGAAAAGGATAAGCATGCAAGTGAGTTATTGGAACTCATACACAAAGATTTTTGTGGTCTAATGACAACATATGCATATGAAGGTTTTTATACTTCGTTACTTTTATTGATGACTATAGCTGACCCTCCCTTCTATAATTAATGAATACGAGTTGCCATCAATTAAAATAAGTGTAATTTGACACAAATATGATTTTCAGGTTCAGTGGTCTTACTGTGCATGGGGAAGGTGTAAAACACCCTATTTTGCCCTTATATTAAAGTATGTTATGTTATGAAATAATCTTTATATAGTTCATTAAATTTCAAAGTCAATTTTGACCCTTATAAACAATTTTTAATATATTTTTTAGGGAATTATTTACATTTTAATGTGGCATTCCACCCCCTTAAAGATTTAAGGTTTGAAATATTTCTTATATGAACATGATAAATAAGAACTTCAATATAAGATCATATCATCTTTAATTGATTGCAAGTAATTCTATTAATTGTATACTCATTCATTTTTAGCATATTATCATTAGAATCAATATTGACTCGAAAAAGGAATTATATTCATAAGTTTTTAATCATGTATTTATGGATTTTTTTTTAAATCAATCTAAGCAAAGACAGGGTATATAAAAAAGGATTTCAATTTTCTATTAGTATTCTCAAACTACATGGAGTAATTAAACAAATGAGTAAATGTTGACTTCTT
>CANXYI012129496.1:0-12320 GCA_948208565.1 Hura crepitans
TCCAAATTACCATACACACTTAACTAATACAAATTCTATACCCACCCATATGCCTAAACTTCCAAACTTCTCTAAAATACAATACAAGTTTTAGTTAAATTCACTTACAGTGGCTCCTAATCATGTCAAAGCTATTCCAAAACCATCAATTCCATCTTTCTCCACCATTTTGCACTATTGCCCAAAATGGCATAATAAGGGTTTGCCTTTAAAAATTCCTACAAAATTCCAAATAACTCTAAACTAAAATCTCCCTTCACCCATAATATCACCATACCAAAATACTATAAATGAAAAATAAAAACCCTAAGAAAAATTAACTTACTGACCAAAAGAGCACTATTTATCAAGTGCTTATATCTCACATTCTTCGCATCTGTTTCCATTTTTGTCAGTTGGATTAGCTTTCGAGTGTGGTGGAGGTCAAAATCCATATAAGGATTATGGAATTTGATGGTGGAAGGAGAGAGAAATGAAGAAAAATGGGAAAGGGAGGAGAGAGAAAATGGTGTCGACTTTCATGGGAATTTTGGGGGAGATGATGGCTTTTTGGTATATGTGGCACTTTCACATGTGCAAGCCCATTTATATTAGATAGGTAGATGGCTCAGATCATGCCATATGTCAATCTAACGGCTTATATTAACATGGTTTTCTTTTAAAGTTCAAAAATTCAAAATAATTTCTTTGGACCTCCAAAAATCATGATTCTAGTGTTCGAAATTCTCATTGTGCCCATTAAGGATCCCACAAAATTTCAAGTCAAAATTCCTTTGGGAGCTAGGGTTACTATTCACTCGCTTAATTCAAAAATTATGAATAATTATCAAATGATCTCGAAATATTAAAATTCATTCTCCAATAAACTCATTAGAATTTTTGAGCTTTAGGATATGGTATTTTTGGGTCTATCTAGGCACTTCCCAAAGCTATCTCAACACAATCTCAATTAAAGTCACTATTCACTAGTTCTCAGCCTAAAATAATTTATTGGTTCTGTTAAAATTTTTAATTCACTCTTTTCATTATTTTTTGGTCGATAAAAGTTCAGTTGACTAATACCCCTTTTTGGCTACTATGTGACCCTTTAGTGTCCTAAATGACACTATATCAAGCTCGGGAGTACTTTCACAAAATGGTGATTTTTCGGGCGTTATAGATGTAATGTTGATGGAACCCCTCCTAGCTTATGTAATAGCCTTCCCAAAAGTAGAGAGAAATTCCTAGGGATATCAAGCACTGCAAACTCCACATCATCTATAATTACCCTTATCTTGACCTTAACTTTGAAAGTCCCATACGCTTGCCTCTTAGTATTGTCATAGGCCATGATGGTGAGTTTGGATATAGAGATCATTGAAGTGGGCACACATTGATTGATGACTCATCATTAACCATTACACATGTCGTGTGCTAACTATTAACTTTAGCTTTTTTGTGTAAAAGGTGGTTGTGATGACAGCCTTCGGGTGGAAGATCTACATCAGAGAAGATGGCCATTACTTTTCTTCTCCTTTTACCATTGCCACTAGCTCAGATGGCGATATGGTTGTTGAAACTATCACAGCACATAAGGCTTTAACCACTTTTTGTCAATGAGAGAGGGATTGGTGTAATAGATCCCAGATTGAAATCTATTGAGTCTTCTTTAGTTTTTTCATTATTGCATCATTTTCTTTTTTTATAATTGAGGGAATTGGCTCTTTACCTATCTTAGGCATGACTTGACCTCTTTGGGTTAATGTATTAGTCATTCATTCCTCACCCAATTTTTGCTCTGAATCTAAATCCACCTATAAATCTTGGACCTATTCCTTTAGCTCACTTTCACTATTTGTAGCCCATATATCTATCAGATAAACAAAACCTTAGTTTAATTATGCCCTTCTCTCACTACTTGGTAGTCATTTCCATATAAGTCCCGAAGCACATACCATTTTGGTAAGCCTGAACTGACCATGTTGATAGGTGAAGGAACATTCAAATAAGCACCCTGACCCTTCTATCTCTTCTTTGGATTAGGGATCTATCTTAAATCAATCAAGTCTTGAATTTTATCTTTTAAAGTGCAGTAGTTATCTATGTCATGGCCTATATGCCGATGATAATGACAGTACAAGTTTAATTTATGATAAGGTTGGCCTTTATTCCTGGCAGGTCTAGAAGTAATAGGTTGAAGTTTTCCTTTTTTTTTTGGAACCATTTTAGGCACCAAGATAGCAGTTTGCCTAAATTTGAATAGTGCCTAGTTACAGTAGAAACCTTAATAGTCTTACCAAAACTAATCCTTTAAAAACCTATTCCACTCATGCTTCTATTATTTGAATTCCTTCGATTGTTAAACACTCTCGAGTTTTTCTTCTACTCATTATGCTCTTCTTCTAAGTTTATTGCTATATCTTTCAACGATTCCTAGTCTTTAAGCCTTTTTGCTTTTAACCCATCTTTTAAGTAGGGGTTAGCATTCTTTATAAACATATAGATTTAATCTAATATTTTTGGCTTCCTCTTAATCTCTAAAACCTTAAACCTCTACCTTAACAAGTCCTCTATGAAAGTCTCATTAGGTTTTTGCTTAAGTAGCTCAAGGTCTTTCATTGTAACCTTATGTGAGTGCTATAGTCTATTGGCTAATGAAAGCTTCTATGATCTTACCCAAATCTTCTTTCACTTTCTTTTCCAGTCCATGGTACTAGCCAATTACTCTCCCTTATAGTGTCAAACTAAAATAAGCCACCTTCTATTATGTGCTAAGTTTTATGCCCCTCATGACTATAGCATACTGCTTAACATGGGCCCTTTGATCAATTATCCCATTAAACATGGGTAGCTCTAGCATTTTAAATTTAGAAGGTAGTATTTCCTCAGACTCTAGGGTGAGTTCATCAAGGTTTAGCCCTTTACCCATAATGATAAGCCTGGCCATTGCCTCTATGTTCTCCTCTAATTTTTTCATGGCAGCATCCTCAAATAATCAAGGTGTAACCAAGTCCTCACAAAAATCATATTTTGGGTTGAAGTATTCAGCCTTTTTGTCATTAGAACCCATAGTTTCTTTCTTAGTGGCAATTCCCCTAGAGCTGGTTGTGGTCTTTCCAGTGGGTGTAGCTGCTATATCTTTAACAAGTGGTAATGAACCAAAAGTAAGAACAACCTCAATAATTGCCCTTAAAATTATAGACATCATTCTTTTTTTAAAATCCTCAAACTTTTGGTCCATTCTAGCTTCGAAGTCCTAAGTAGAGGACTACTTTCTCCTTGTCCTACCATTTCTATTAGATTGTCAGTGGTAGAGATAAGTTCTTATCTATTTATTCTTCTATTTATCCCCTATACCCAAGTGGCTTAAGGATCTATGATGGCTACAAGAAAAAAGGGTTCGAAATGATGAACTGTACAAATGTATAGGAATGCATGAAGTACAGATGCATGTTACTATATACAACAACAAACACAGGTAAGAGCCTTCCAAACTTATCACTTCCCACACATAAGGTCAATGTGATCTTTCCTAGGAGGGCTTACCTATAGGACATGGAGGCCCTAATAGGTTTGAATAATGAACAACAAATAGGTGAACATTATCTCTCTCATATTAAAAATCACATGCAAGATATTTGGCCCACATATGTTGGATATGTTTAATCAAACCAAAATGCGAGGTTTAGTACATTCTAGTTAGAAAAGACCCAATGGTTATGATTAACCCATATTTCACGTATATTGGCTCACATAGCACACAATGCATCATTAATTAGGGTACCTAGGGAAAGTTACTATTGGTTATTACATGGGATTATGGTTAGGTCATGCAAGTTATGGTCATCTAAGTGTGGTCCCTCCACAATAGGTCTATCTTGTCATAAGCATATAATCAATTGGTTCACCATTTCATATAACTTATAGGTACGAGGCTTGGATTTGATGCCACCTCTAACAATCTTTTAATTTGAGTGAAATTAGGTTCATGCTTCAAAATGACATCAGGGTAAAAGTGGGATGTCTAACTTATTCTAAGGCTCTAGCATGCAATGCAGTTTTGAAAGAGGATAATATTATAAATCTAAAACACAAAATTCCATATTAATTTTAGGTACTTTTAGAGCATGGCCTCATAGTGTCCCCTAATGGAGTCACAACTATTCATGTCTTTTCCTTTTCGAGGCTGGTCAAATCGAAACAACCAAAGACTCAACCTAATCTCACTCTTTAAGTCTTAAAATATACGAAGGAAATTATAGGATCCTAAGTCATTCCTATTTGATTACCTTAGAAAGAGAGAGTTAGGCACCATAAGGTAAGAGTCGCCACCTAAATAAAGTTGGGAAATACCTTGTAGGGCTAAAACAAGAGAGGTACAAATTCCTACTATTTTTTATACCTCAAGTTAATATGGAATTTTAATTTTAAATTTATAATTTTATCCTTTTTCTCAAGTGAGTTTTAACATTAAAATAAATTACATAATCACGTAAAAGGAAAAACAAAAACATATTTATAGAAATAAATAAAGTGATTTAAAAATATTATACATGAAATTGGATCATTGATTATTTTGAGAACTTTGGTTATCACATGTCAGTTTTAGAAAACTGATTTTGTTATTGCGACTTTTATTAAGGAAAAATAAAAACCCATTTTATTATTAAAAAACACCAATTAATGAGGTACTAAATGATTTTGATTATTTTTTTATAATGTGTAAAAATCATTTTTTACCTATTACAACATTCACATAATATATGTAACACCTGTAGGTCAAGATCTTATGAACAGTTCCTTCTAGGCCCGAGTAATGTTCCTTACGATGCGAGGCATCGCCATGAGTCCAATAAGGGGCGTATTGGTCATAAAACTTTGACGAGCCTGAAAATGGGTAAATTGAATGAATTTAAAATTTTAGCCAAACTAATAAATCATTTCTGGTCGAGAACTAGTGTATGAGGAGATAAAATGAGTTTGTGCTGGGACAACCCTAGGATATGCCTAGACGGACTAAAAAATACCATACCCTAAACCTCAAAAATTCTAATAAGTATGATGGAAAAGGAATTTTAATTTTCTGAGGTCGATAGATATTTTTTTAGAATATTTTATTCTAGCGAGTGAATAGTATCAAAAAGTCAACTATTGAATTTTGACTTGAAATTTTATGTGGACCTTAGTTACACTAATCGAGGATTTTTAGAATTGAAATGGGAATTTTTAGAGGTCTAAAGAATTTTTTGAGGAATTTCTAAAGCTAAAACTTACATAAGGTGAATATTAGCCGTTGGATCGCCACGTGTCGTGATCCAAGGTAGCCAACTATCCTTATATAAAGGGTTACACATGTGGAAGCCTCACATATGCCAAGACTTCATCTTTAACCTATAGAAAAGCTCTAGGTCGATGTAAATTCTCTCTCCTTCCTCACTTTTTCTTCAATTTTCTCTCTCCTTTTTTCTTTAAACCACACAAAAATTATATGAAATCTTACCTCCATAGTCTCTAGATTTCAATTCTTTTGACAAAATTCAAAAATAGGGTGTAGATTGGGAGATATGTCACTTGGGTTAATAGTGATATTTTTGTATGTAAGTGTCCTAAACCCATTTTTTTTATTTTTGATTTAGGTAGATTAAGGTATTATAAGAATAACCAAAGTTTTAGATTTCAATTTAGAGCTATAGATAATTTTTGAGAATTTTTCTAAGGAGAAAATGGTGTATGTTAGGTACTAAAGATTCAAGTGAGGGAAACTAAGTTCTAAAGCCTCCAAGTGGTGGGGAAAAGGGTGTTTTCACACCCTAGGTATGTGAAATAGACTTAAATTTAAAATGCCTATCTGTTTGACATGATTGAGTGTGTGTATGTTGTATGGGATTGCTTGATTTTGGTGTATGCATGGTGATAAGCTAAAATGGTGTTATGGTTATGTTATTGGCATTAAAATAATAGGTTCGGCATATTAGAGTTAGAAGAAATGCACATGGATGTGTGGGTGCATGTGATGGCCGAAATGTGTATGTAATAAGGCATGGTATATGTGAACATGTGTATGATATATTACATAAGTAATTGGCATGCAAATGGAGGGTGGAAATCATAATTGGAGATGAATAATAATGGTACCTTAATTGGCATAAGAATGTGATGAAATAGTAATGTATTTGAATAGCTATATTATAGCTTGAAATGTGATATGGTTATGTACTTCATAATATGGACTTATCATAAGCAAGAATGTAAGAAGAAATGATGAAAATGAAAGTTGGATGGAATGGTTTATAAGAGGCACAAAACATAAAATTGACCAAATGAATAGTGTCAGTTGCATAGAATGACCATATGAATAGTAACCTTATGACCATAGGCAAAATTATTCTATTTTAGGTACATTTCATTATAGCTTGAGACATAAGAGTATAATAGACTTAGAGAACAATAATGTTGAGACTAACAGTCACACATAGATAATTGGCCCAATAGTTAGACACCCATTAGATGGGTTGATCGATCAACTAGGGAAGTTAGCAGTTGCTAGGTAGTTTGGTCCTTTTGGGCACATTGCTTTGTGTTGGATGTGGTAGGTGCAGTTACTGAGGTTTTGACATGAACCTTGCACATAAGAGTATTGGGATGTCCACTTCGGCTGATCCTTATAACCCATTCGATGTTTGTGGATATTGCGAGGTCCCACAGGGCTGATTCTTACTATCCCATTTGTAGATATTAGGAGGTCTATGGACTGATCCTTGCTATTTACTAGTCTAGTATTAGGAGATTTACGGACTGATCCTTGCTATTAGGAGAGGTAGGTGCAGCAACTGAGGTCCAAAATGTGGGCCATTGCACATGATAGTTCCCGCTATCTGGTATCTTAAAGTGTTGTCTGTCAGTCATAGGCTTATATTATAATAAACTGGACAGAGAAGTAAATAAATATACTAAACTTAATAATTGAACTAAACTTAGAAGAATAAGGTAATTATCATATGTATTGGGTGTTACATGTTGCATGTATACATGTCTGACATATTATGTTTGGTCTATTTCACCATTAAGTTTTATACTCAACGTGTCAGTGTTCTGATGTGCAGGTTGTAGATGTTGAGAGACAACTAGCTTCAAATGGCTACAGTGTAGCTACGTTTAAGTCTTTAGGTATATTTTGTTTTCCTTTTTGGGTTAATATAGTATGCACTCATGTATATTAGGATAGTATGGGGTTATGGACTGTTTGTTAAAAATTGAGAATAATGATATTATATGTATGTATAGTTTTGTTTGTTAATGTTAATTTGCCTATTTATGTCTATGTATAGATGTGTCTGAGACCTTGTGTCCTGTGATACATGTGATGCAGTATGATGTTGATTGGGAGGACTAGAAGCATCCCAAGAAGAGGTGTGATGGTAAATTGTCTTTATAAGTGATTTTTTTGCCAATTTAATTTGAGATGTGTTACTCGGGTGGCCGTTATGCTGCTCGATTGTCTGTAAATGAAATTTGAGGTTTTAGCATGCTAAAATAAACTGTAATAAAAGGATAAATAATCAGAAGGGCAAAATGGGTAGTCTAGGTCAAAGTTAGTCAAACTTGCATAGAAGTTAAATGAAAGGCCTTTCGGAAAATCCAAGGATGGGTGACCTCAGAAGAAGTAGCACTCCTTGCCTATTTCATGTAGAAATTGGTAGGGGGTGTTACAATATACAAGGAAATAGTTAAGATAAAATAGATTATATGAAAATTACCTAAAATACAATCTAACTGAATAAAAATAAAATTACATTTGCAGTATCCTAAAATATAATCTAAATAAATAAAATGAATAATAATAACAAAAAGAATAAGCAGAAGAAAATAAAGAGCAAAACAAAAACAATAGAAAAGAAAAAGAAATAAAAATAAAGGAATGGCAAAGGGTTACTTCACCGATGTTTAATGAAATGGCAGAAAGAAAGGTTAATAAAGTCCCAATAAATCAAACAACTCGCATCACAATAAAATTACAATGTTAGTATGAGAAATAGGTAAAAAGATGGATAGAATAATAAAGTGAAATAAATGCAATAATGATAATATACAAATAATAAATTATCATATCTAACTGGTAGATGGATAAAAGAAAAAGAAAGAAAAATAAAATAATAAGGAGAAAGGTTGGTCGACCCATTGTGTATAATTAGCTTCAAGAAAAGATCTCAAAAAGGTTGAAAATTTGTGCAAAAACCTTCAGGAAATATGAAAACAGTGTTTAGAAAAGCTTTTTTTGAGCTTTTGATGCACATATCTCTAGAAAAAGTCTCTTTTCAAAATGATATCGAGCTGAGTTTTTGTACATGAACTTCGAGGCAAAGAATGACTGTTCTATCAAAACAGCCATTGTGCCAAAATGGTCGTTTTCAAAGGTAAAATGGCTGTTTTACCAAAATGGCCATTTTTCCCTTTGTAATGATCATTTTGGTGAAAAAGGTCGTTTCTCCTATTGAAACGACCATTTTGGTGAAAAAGATCGTTTTCCTTGTTGAAACGGCTGTTTTCACCAACAGGTGAAAAACTTTGTGATTTTTCTTGAAAATTTTACTCCATACCACAAGGGCCTTCACCCCCCTTAGTGTCAGTGTTAGGCATTAGGCCTAAGCCCTCAACCCATCATAGATGCCTATTTTTCTTGCATTTAAAGTCGTATTGTGAGATTTTTCTAGTCAAGCAAAGACTTAAAAGAAAAATTTTGAAACAAAACTTTCAAATCTTTGAACTGGACATTAACATCCCTATTTATCGAGAATTTTGATCCTTTCTTCATTATTAGGTAATGCAAACATGGGAGCCCTAGAAGCCCAATGTCTACACATAGCACATCACCCATCCTAGGATTTCTCACAGCCATTCCACATTTAACTCTTACTCTATCCCTTTTTATTCAACAATACCAGGCTTATTTACTCTTTTAATCATTTTGTTATGTGAAACTAATTATATGTCATCTGTGATTCAGTCTGTACAAAAATCACAATTCATTACTGATGCCTATAAGCCATACATCTTTTAGTCAAGCATTTACTAGCAATTCAGCTCAATATTTAAGCTATATTACCCATTTGACTCACAATGAAATGCTATATACATACCATCATAATAGAAAGCTCTTACCCAGACAGCCTTCAGCTACACTACTTATCACTTTACATTGCTGGTCAACTCTACTTTATTTATGCATCGGGCAGTCGATATGCTAAGTATACACTCAGTGGTGAATTTAGTAAAATATGCATTATACCAAGATATCATGTCATACACACAAAAGCATTCATTTACAATACAGTTTATAATAGTATTATTTCTCTTATATTCCATAGACATACTAACCTTCAACAAATATGCATATATTTTATTTAAATATTTTGGTACCCTCAGTAGTTAATTCATTTATAAATATATTATTATTAACAACACTAGGTGTAACTTCGATAGCTAATTCATCTATAATTACTATCCCTATTACCCTCTTCGTATTCTTTGGCTATCAATTTATCTATTTCTTAAATATTTCTATTTTAATGATTCAATTAGTTATTCTAATCACTCTTTCACTAATTGTATTCTCATAATATCTTTATCTATTTATCATTTTTACTTACTATATTTCTATATCCCTTCAATGACCTTCTGATAAATTTCCATCTTTGATTAGTTTTGAAGTCTAACTTATATAGTGCTTGTAATCTTATTTAAATTTCAGCCTTATCAAATATTTCAAATGTGATTTTGTTTAGGTTTCATAAAATCTATTTCCTTTATTACTTATTCTTCTTACTTACCTATGTGCCTTAGTTATGTTATGGTTATTTATTTCAGTTCTTACTCTATGTTCCTTATGTGTATCTTCACCTGCAATTTCCTAGGTTATTCATAATCTTAGTTAATTATGCTTAAATATCATTTATCCTCAGTTTTTTAAACTTTATATATTGATAGCTAATAATATCATTATGTTGATTCATTTATTCAAAAATTATTAATGATATATTTTTACAGCCAATCCTTGAGAGACAACTCTTGAATCACTAGACAACGTGAATCATAGTGTGCAGTAGCCTACATTCTGATCCCCGATAGCTGTACTTGCCAATTTCGAGAATCGAACAGATATATAATAAGAATCACACTATGTAGTGGCTCACATTTTAAACCCCGACGTTTGCACCCACCTAATGTAATAGCCCACTCTAGACCTCAACTACTATGCTAGCATAGTATAATGGCTTATCTCAAGACCTCAATAGCTGTAACTACCCTACATAGTGTAGTACCCACATGTCAAACCATTGTGGCTGCACCCACATAGTGCAATGGCCTATATTAAGACCTTGGCAACTGCACCCGCCTAGTGTAGTGGTCCCAGTTCAAAACCATTGTAGCTACACCCACATAGTGCACTGGCCAACATCATGACCTCAGTGGCTACACCCGACATCATAATCATCCAAATAATAGCCCCGTGGGCACAATCTCACTAGCAGCTACTAATCCTTAGTTGACTAATCAAACCATCTAATGGGCACCTATCTAACAAGGGCCAATGTCTATGTAAATTATTATCACAATCATTTCTCCTTCTTCTTAGCAATCACTCGATGTACTTCTAATTTAATAAGTCTCATATTTCATTGTGTCTATTAATATTACTCATTTCACATTTCTTCTCATCTATATTTTAATCCTCTTATTTATTATGTGTATAAGTGTACATAATACCTTAGTGTCATCCATCTTATAAATTGTTATCTTCTCATTGTTCACTGTGCAATTTCTTGTAATAGGATAATGAATTTATCTCTTCTATGTCCAGTATCTTCCTTTTTTCAATTTTAAAATATTGATTGTACTTTATTAATTACCATTCTTAATTTATCTTTATTATTGTTATTATCACATTTATAATAATTATGTCATGTTTTTACACAAATATATTTCTTAAATTAGATTCATATTTCAACATTTATACATAACTGCTGCAAAATATCCAATTGTTTAATTATCGCATTCAATTTATTTATAGATTAAATATTAATGATTTATTTATTTTGCTTTATAATTTCATACTTCATATTAAACCATTTTCTCTTAGCTTATTTATAGTTTCACTCAGCTTATTATTTTTATTTAGTTATCAGTCATTTATTTTATTTATTTCCATATTCTCAAGACACATTTATAGATCAATTTCATCTGCTTATTTTTACTAGACAGTTATAAGTCACTTGTTCACTAAATAGTTATAAGTCATTTTTACATAAGGGTTACTATTCATTTAGTCATCTCCACTATAATTCATTTAATCATTTTCCATTCTTCTTATGGCCCTATGTCATCATACCTCATGTCATGTTATATTATTAAATATTACAATTCCCATATCACACTTTAACATCATTTTTAAGTATAGATGCTCAAGTTACTCATGTCTTCTAAATACTTAAATTTGTACTTCACATAATGTATTATATATTATTTTATTTTATATTATTCTTTTTTTCTCACTTATTTTACACATAACATAATAATTTCTTACCATATTCTTACATACACTAATGTTACCATAATTTCCATATATTACCATCACCATGTATTATGTCATAACCAAACATTTTGCTCACATACCATATTATGTTCATGTCACATATGACACTACCATTATTTTTCAT
The DNA here is from genome assembly GCA_948208565.1 of Hura crepitans. NCBI lineage: Eukaryota > Viridiplantae > Streptophyta > Magnoliopsida > Malpighiales > Euphorbiaceae > Hura > Hura crepitans. Next base: position 11,694 of record CANXYI012129496.1, read on the forward strand.
CATGTACACACATATACATACCGTGACATACATGTCATGCATACGGCTATACATAGACCATGTATATACTTATAATTTTCACATCTAAAACACATTTGTATCATCATTTTCACATCCTTTCCATACCATAACATGCATATTACATTAACACAAGCATACACACATATGTAAACCTAACTTCCATAAATATATACATGCCTCAAAACTCCATATCTCTAAGATACAATGTAAGTTTTAACTAAATTCACTTATAATAGGTTCTATGTCATGTTAAAGCAACTCTAACTCCATTACTTTCCTCTTCCTCCTCTATTAATCCTTGATTTTCCTATAGATCAACTTTAGAGCTAACTTTAAAAATTCATATAAAATTCCTCATAGCTCTAAAATTAAATCTATCTTTATAGATGTCATCTACACCTTAAATACTACTTAAGAAAAATTAAAAAACCTTAAGAAGAATCACTTACCCACCAAAAAGTCATTATTCACTATATCTTTATAACTTCAATTCGGAGCAATAATTTTGAGTTTTGCCACTTGGAACATGGTCAAAGGAATATGGAGGCTAAGTCTCATATAAATTTCTTGAATTTTTATTGTCTATCGAGGTAGAAAAAAGAACAA
>CANXYI012129611.1:0-10379 GCA_948208565.1 Hura crepitans
AAAGTTAAGGTGATTAGAGAGAAACTGAAATCTACAGCTGATAAATAGAAATCTTATGTTGATTTGAAGCGAATAGATATTGAGTATGTAATGGGAGAAAAAGTATTTTTATAGGTATCTCCTTAGAATAAGGTCCTCAGATTTTGGAAAAAGGGGAAACTAAGCCCTGGATTTATTGGCCCCTATCGGATTATAGATAGAATAGGACTGTTGGCATATAGATTGTCATTGCCATCTGAACTATCACAAATCCATAAAGTATTTCCTATATCCATGATAAGGGGGTATAAATCGGATCCCTCCCATATAGTCCTAGTATCATATATAGAGGTACAACTAGAGTTAGGTTATGAAGAAGAACCTATATAGATATTAGCGGGAGAAGTAAAGCAGTTAAGGAATAAGACCATTCCTTTAGTTAAAGTCTTATAGAAACATCACAATGTAAAAGAAGCTACCTAGGAGTTCAACGAGCAAATAAGGGCCTAGTATCCACATCTTTTGACTCCAGGTAATTTCAAGGATGAAATTTATTAAGAAGAGAAGAATTGTAATACCCGTTACTCAAGGCTCCATGAATAGTACCATTAAGGCTAGAGAGTGTTCCTAGAGTGCCAAGTTACCTTCACAAGGCTCAAGGTAGAGGTACTAGTCATGAAACTTTAAGGGGCAATAAAATGATGAAATTCACTTCATTTAAAGATTTAACAATACCAATAAATTATTTTAGGCCATAATTTAGTGGGTAGTATGCTCAAATGGAGTCAAGCTAAGAATGACCTAGGATGTGCTCAGACAAACCTGAGAATATCACACCCTAAAGGTTAAAAATTGCTTTGAGTCTATTAGTGAAAGAATTTTTGGATTCTAAGGTCATTCGCAAAATTTTCTAAATTTTAAGGTTTTACATGTAAACCAAGGCAAATTGATTAACTTTCCTATCAATGGAATTTAGCTATGAAAGTTTATGAGCCCATAAATAAGACCAATCGAGGATTTTTAAAACAAACATGTTGATTTTTAGAGGTTTGAGTAAATTTTAAAAATTCCCCAAAGTTTCTATCAAAATTAAGCTTTTTTCGGTTGTTCGAGTGGCATGTGGGCCCTATTCGCGCCACTTCAACCACTATAAAAGGGCCAAGGTGACATATGGATGGCCACTTGGTCAAACCCACTCACTCTCCACCTAAATTCTTCTTTTTCCTCCTTGCTATAGCCGACTCCACTTTAGCCTAAATCCTCTATTTTTATCACCTTTTTCAAGCTTTTTCTTAAGTATATTACCACTAAAAATCATCATAACATATGGGGAATTAATTTTTAAAGGTTTTAAAGGCCATAGAAGTGGCTAGAATTCAAGAAAAATCAAGGAAGCTTAAGGTGTCAACAAAAGAGGATTAAAAGGGAAACTTCTTATGTGTAAGTGTTCTAGCCCTTTTTATTTTATTTTCTAGGGGATTAGGTGATTCTAAGAATATCCAAATGATTAGAATTGGATTTGGATGAGTGTTTTATTTTTGATGAATTTTTGAAGGGAATATGGCGTGTATGGCAGTCAAAGCTTAAAGAGAGGATTTTGTGATTTCCTTCAAGGTAGAAGAGTGGATTTGAACTTCTTTGGTATTGAGGTAAGTACATCTAATCCATTTAAAGCATTTAAAGTTGAATTTCCATGAAAAATGCATAGGAACTTTGTATAGAAATGGTATGTTAGGTGGTGTATATGTGTATTTTGGTGGACTAAGTTTATAATTAAGCTAATGGTGTGTGTAATGATTGGTTAAGCTAATTTTTGGATGAAGAGGATATATGGAAGGGTGTGTTCTTCATTTGGCTGAGAGCTTTAGGCAGGAAATTATCTATGTGTATAGCTTAGAATGGTGTTATGGCATGTTAGGCAAGGTATATGTCACATAATATTCTTGGAATGTATATGTAGATAGGTAAAATTAAGTGGTTGTATGTATATTCCTTGGTTGGCCGAGAGTTCCTTTGAAGGGTATAGTTTGTGAAGGGCATGTGTACATGGCTTATGGATAGTTTTTGGCTTACCAATGGATGGTATGTAAGGTGTATGCGATGACTTAGTGAAATTAGGCTTGTATATCTGTGTTGGTAGTTTGGCCGAGGCATGTTATAGGCTATATTAGTCTAATTTCCATGGTAAAGGCATGAATGATTTTTTTTAGGCATGCTTGTGTGAGGTCTAAATAGGTATGAATGTGTTTTAATGGGATAAAAGCATGATTAAGCCAAAATAGACTTGTGGCTGAGAGCTTTGTGAGGCAAGATGACATGAAAATGACGTATGGCTAATGGTATTTGTATGTGCATTTTTGGCATGACATTTATGGCATTTAGTACATGAAATGATTTCATGATTAAGGTGACATAAAGTGTATAACATCAAGGACATGTTTAATGTACGAGAAAAGGGTTGGAAAAATAATGTTAAAAATGGCTTAGAGTGGCCTGTAAATGACTTTTAAAAAGGGATTAACTTTGGCTTGGAAATGTGCCTAAAAGTGACTTAAATTGTAATGACTTTGTGGTTTGTTAAGTAAACAATTGATATGGCATATAAATGCTTTCCTTTGACATTGGCTTTAGGCCTATGGACTTAGAAAACTATTAGTGCAACTGGCACTAAAAAAGCACTTAAAATGAGCTTGTAATTGTAGTCGTAAATACATAAAATGACCTATTACTGTCCCGTAAAGTAAAATTCCAAGATTATAATTTATAATGCTATTTAACATGAGAATATTTGAACCAAAATAATATGCTAGACTAGAATTAATATGCATGTAATTAAGCCTTTAGATTTGAGTCAAAAAAGAACAGAAAATTTACCTAATTTTACATAGTAAGGTTAAAAATAACTTGTAACTGTCCAGGTCAAAATTTGACTGTTTGATAAATATTTTATTTGTTTGTTTTCCACTTCACAATATTATAAAAAGATGATCAGTAAAGAAATAAATTTAAAAATATTGATAGATGGCCTATTAGCTAGACACCCACTAGATTGGTTGATTGGTTAACTTAGGGATTAGTAGTTGCTAGATTATTTGATTATCAGACTAAGCTGATGTAGTGGCCAAGGTTTATAATTGAGCCACTGCACTAGTCTATAAGGTAAACACTTCCTTTCATTGATTGGATATTAGACTATGCCTATGCAGTAACGAAGGTCCCTATATGGGTCACTGCACTAGTGTGTTGGGCAGACTAAGATGGATTATTTATTATGATCAGTGTCTTGGGAGGTCTACAGACTGATCCCTATGCACATCTACTCAGCATTTTTCCCTTTTAGAGGTTCTTATAAACTGATCCCTATAAGCTATGGTGGCCGATGCAGCGATCGGGGTCCAAAATATAGGCCACTACACATCTTTCAGTTCCCTCTTATTCCAGTGTCTGTAAGTGTAGTCTACTTAGTGGGGCCTATTTAATTATATAAACAATACACTTAAGTGAATTATGGAGTAATTGAATAAATTATAAAAGAAATTAAATTAAAACAATTGTAATGGCATTTTGGCAATTTTAGGGAAAAGTATGGTATACATTCTGCATAATATTAAACATGTGGCATTTGGCTCATGGACAAAACTTAGACTGATAATTTTAATTGCATGTGTTTATAAATACATGTTTTAACTGGTTTACATTTGCTTGTTGAGTTTTATACTCAACGTGCTTATGTCGTGGTGCCCAGGTAACAAAGATAAGCAGGCCAACTTTGGTGATCATGCAATGTAGCTATACAACAGTTGAAGGGTAAAGAAAGCTATTTTTCTTTTTAGTAGTGCCACTCATGTAGTAACATGTAAGTTTTTGGGTTGGCATGCTTAAAAGCTATTATGTCTGTACATATAACCTAAAAGTGTTATATATAATATATTATACTGTTTGATTGGACTGTGTGTAAACCTAATAACTATGGGCCTGAGGCCGTGTGTGGTTAAATACTGATATGTGATATAGATGTTTGGTGTTGACTTATGTTTATTTAGGGGACCAAAAAGGTCCAAAAGGAGATGTGATGATTTATGGCTTATTCAAATGTCTTAATAGGTGAAAAAAATTTTGGTACGTTAGCTGGGTAGCCTTTATGCTCCCTAATTTTTTGTAACCTAAAAAGGGTCTGTATATGCTTTGTCTTGGTTTATCAGACCATATATAAGCATGCGGAAGGAATAGATAGGACACCTAAGTAATATCTGATAGAATTCTAGAATAGCTTAAAAGTGTTAAAGAGTTTTCTCCTGGAGCAATCCTAGGATGGGTGACGTATGGGGAAGTGCCCTGCTTGTCAAGTTTCTTTAGGAATCCCACTTTGCCACTCACCCTCACCACCCCACTTCTCCTCTTTCTTCCTTCTCTCTTTGTCCCAATTCCACTTCTCCCTCTAATCAACCATTTTTGTTTTATTTTACAAGCTTTTTCCTTGTCAATTGCCACTAAAAATCTTATAATTGTGTTTTGAATAAACTTGTGAATGTTTTGGAGACCATAGGAGTCCCTAGATTGCAAGAAAATTCAAAGACTTTCAAGTGTTCATACAAAGTGTGCCTAAGAACCAACTTCTTGTGTGTAAGTAATTCAACCATTTTTAATTTATTTCCTAGAGGATTTGGTGATTCTAAGAATGCTTATATACTTGGAATTTGATTTGGAGATGTGTATGATTTTTTATGGATTTTTGAACGTGAAGTGGTGTGAATGGAAGAAAGGAATAATTAAGGTGTGCTTTGGTTTCTTTCAAGCTTGATGTGTAGAATTCATCCCCTTTTTAAGTGAGTTATGTGAATTTAGAACATTTATCTTATGCCTTGGACATTTCCCATGGCTTGTGTGTGAATATTGTGCATGGAAATGGTGAAGAACCTAGCAAAATTATCTGCAATGGTGGTTTAGGCATGTATTTAGGATAATTATGTATGTAATACATGAGTAAAATGTTGATTTGATGAATAGCATGCTTAGAGGGGCTTAGTCCCCATTTGGTCGAGAGGTTTGTGCAAGGAAAAGTGTGTGTATATAGCTTGTTAAAGGAATTTTAGCATGATTTCTAAGGTATTATATATGAATTATAGTTGACTTGTATATGTATGTGATGAGAATGGTGAGCATAGAAGAGAGGCTTCATTAGGCCAAGAGGTGCCTTGGTGTTTAAGTTAGTTGTATGGCATGTATGCTTGGCATATTATATGGGACTTAACTTGCTAGTGATGGCATTATAGGTGTAGGTGAAGAAATGGGTGACTAAGGTTTGTTTGTGTATGTATTAAGTGTGGCTGAGGCATGTCCTGTAATGCCTGTGTGTCAAGACTTTATGAATAGTGACATTGAGTTCGGGATGTATGCTCGGGGTGCAGTGTCACTTGCATAAGAATCGAGGCAATGACACTAGTCATGAAACTTTGAAGGGTTTTAAACTAAGCAAAAAGGCAAAATTTAAAAATTTAATAGAACAATAATTCATTTTGGGCTATAAACTAGTGATCTATATGGTTAAACTGAGTCAGGCCAAGAATGACCCAAGATGTGCCCTGGCATTTTTAGAATTCTAAGGTCATTTGTAAAATCTCGCAATTTTTGAATTTGGCATGTAAATTGAGGTAGTCTGTAAACTACCCTATTAAAGGAATTTGGCTGTGAAAATTTATGAGCATGTAAATAGGAATGAATGAGGAATTTAATAAAAACGTGTACTTTTTTTATGTACCTATGATTTTTAATAATTTTTGAAGTTTCTACCAAAATTTGAGATGTTTCGGGATGGTTTGGGTGGTTGTGGGACCGACCCGTGTCAAGCCAGCTACCTTAAAGCCCCTACATTTGTCAAATGGACCAAGCCAAGTGGCAAAATCCACTCACAACCTCAAAAATTTTCCTTTTTGTTCTCCTATTGAAATTGATGCCAAACCTGGGAAAAGACTCCATTTTCATGCTCTTCTCTAAGCTTTTTCCTCCATCAATTTTCACCTAAATTCACTATTATGTGTTAGGGAATTGAGGGAAAATGAATTGAGGCAAAAAGAATTCTCAAGAATAAATTAAAATTCGTTAAAGGGAGCAAGGTTAGAAGGCATTTCTAGTAGAGGTAGTAAGTTTTCAAAGTGAGTTGTTCATGGTTTTTATTGACTTTTCTAGGGGATTTTGAATGGGAATCACTACATATGAGTGCTTGGAATCCTAATGAAGTGTGCACATGGTTTTTTAGGGAATTGGAAAGCCAAATGGCATGACTTAGGGGCTAGAAATTAAGGGACTTTAAAGGCTAAAACTAAAGGAAATTCATCATCTCCTTATAACTAAGGTAAGTGAATTTTTGTATTCACTTCATGCCACTAAGTTTCATGACTGGAAATATGGATTTATGTGGGCTATGTTGGGGTTAATTAGTATGTACTTGACATGGATTTGATGAGTGGCCGAGAGGGTTAAGGCCTATAGGTGTGTGTATGTGAACTAATTATGGTGATTTGGTGTTAATACATGGTAAAGGCATGGAACTTTAATAAATAACCCTTATGATTAAGTAGTTAGAAGTAGTGTTTCAAGCTTATACTACATGTATATATGTGTTCGTGTGTATAGTTATCTTGTTTGGTATGTGAGTGAGTAATGTACACTAGTGATCAATCTTGATTAGCAAGTATATTAGAACTATATTATATGAAATTATTGTTTGGCATGTGATAAGATTGACTAATGCATGAAGGCATGGAAACCTACTTATGGTCGAGACATACAATAGGCCTATGCTGCCTTAAATGGCATGAAAGTGCAAATGTATATGCATAAATACATTTAGGCTATGGATAAAAGGTTGAATGTATGATAGATACTATGAAAATGCATGATCAAGGCTAATGGATAGCTATACCTAAGAGCTAATTCTAAGAAAATAACATGGAAACTTTGGGTAGGTGTATGTAATGAGCATATGTAAGCAAGCCTAACGTAATAGATATGAAATGGTATAAGTGGCTTGACATAATCTAGGTAAATGTATTTAATGTCCATGGAATAAAATAAATGCTTGACATGTATCTAAAAAGGCAAGTAAAGGCTTAAGAAATGAGCTTAAACATTGGCTTAAAATGGGATATAAGCTGGGCTAACTAGGAAACTTGAGTATTGGCTTGAAATGTACCAATAATGTGTGCCTCAAATGGCGCTTATGATATGATTATATGGCATGGCTTGGAAGGCTATTTTATGGCCTAATGGATGATTGGCTTTAGGCCTATAGAAAATGTGAATTGACTGGTGAAAATTGGATTGAAAAAGGAGGTAAAATAGACCTTAAACTAGTTGTCACAAATTATGTAATTGACCTATAACTGTCTCAAATTGACCATTACCTGAACAAAAAAATAAACATGGATAGTAAATTGAAAGTAAAGAGCAATTCAATGTAAGATAAAGTCAAGGATTATATGACTTAAATTTTAGGTAAAATAGGACTTAAGAATACTATTGGAAAATGGCTTGAAACTGTCTAATTATACCTGTACCAGACTGGGCTAAAATTTCACTAGAAGAAAAAAATAATAACTATCTATTTTTCACCTAAGAATATTATAAGAGGTTAATAAATAATGAATTAAACATAAGTTGAGGTTAATAGCCCATTACTTAGACATCCACTGGATAGGTTGATCGATCAACTTAAGGATTTAGCAGCTGCTACACTATTTATTTTTCAAGCAGGGTAGGTACAGTGGTCGAGGTCCATTTTTGGGCCACTGTACTAGTCTATTAGATATACCATCATATGATTTTGCACACTTGGTGCTACTTATATGATTATGCTAGTGTAGTAGTGTAGGTCTCGGAGGGCCACCACACTACTTTGCTAGGCAAACCAGTCTTCTGGTTAGACTAGATTGTGTAATTAATTTGGATATTTGATTTGGGAGGTTTACAGACTGATCCTTAGGATGTTTATTAGGTTGGTGCAGCGGTCACGATCTAGAATATAGATCACTACTTTATTTTTAGCTCCCTCTAGGTCTAGTGTATTAAAGTGTTGTCTATCTAGTCAGACCTATTAATTTAATAAAATAAGAAACATATAACTTAATGACAATCATATAAACCATAAAGTACATAATTTGGAACAATTACCTAAATGGTTATTCATTATACATGATTAGGCATTTTATTAATTTGGATATATATGGCATTTATTAATTTGATAACTTGATTTTATGAATGTTATATCTAATAATGGCAAATATTAACGAGATATGTAATTTTAAGTTATTGTTTGAGTGAATATTCATTAATTGTGCACAAGGATATTTTAATCATTTTGCACCCATATACTTTATTTAATGGCATGATAAACATAATCTAATCATATCATCATAGCATGAATGGATAGTCACTGTGACATGATTTAAATGATTGAATTTACCATTGAGTATATTATATACTCAGCATACCTATTTTGGTGCACAAGTAATTAGAATAGAGATACAGCCCCGTAGTGCCTGCAGTTAAGGTTCAGAGGATAGTTTTGGTAAGGTTGCTATGTAATTATTATACAATTTTGCACTCAATGTACATAGGTGGGGGAACTAGGTGCCATGTAAATAAAGGCTTACAATATGTATGCATAAATGTAGACTGTGTTTTATAATAAGCAAACTATTAGACTATATGAATGTATGGATTTAATTATTGGATGTCTAGTATATGAGCTTAAGGCTTTAGATCATAGATTATCTTATTATGGCCTAAGGCCTGTGTTGATGAACTGATAGATAGATGATGCTAGGTTGATTATTTGGGAGACCAGGTGGGTCCAAGAGATATAATATGAATTTAATGAAGTGTTTTTATAGGTTTAAATTTTAAATAGTGACTCGAACTGCTATTATGCTGTGGAATTGTAGGAAAATTTTGAATAGCCATAACTAGCTATATTTGGGCATAAATAGGTTGGCATGACCTTAGGCTGAGCTAAGAACAAGGCAAAACTAGTTTTGGAGTTAAACTGAATCAAATAATAAGAAATTGGTAAAATTCAAACGAATGAACCAAAAGGACAATTTCAGGATGGATGACCTAATGGGAAGTGTACCACAAATTGGGTTTCTTCGAGAATCCAATAGGAGGTGTCACATGTCCAAGGTATGCAATGGCGTAGTTTGTATGGCAATGCCATTGTGTGTGTATAGGCATACTTGTGTGATGTTAAAATATGTGTATGTGTGCTTAAATGTGATTACAAACATTTGTATGGCAATTTAGGGATAATGGCCAAGAGCTATGCAAGGCTAAAATGGCATGGAAATAAGGTATGATTTGGCATATACTTGTGTGTGATATAGCATGACATATTTGGTAATGTTTATATTGCATGACCTAGGTGAATATGCATGATTAATAAGGCTTGAAATGAAAGCAATATTAGGATACCTTTTAATGTTAGAAAATTGTTAAAAAGAGGACTTAAAATTGGCTTGTAATGACATGGCAAATTGACTTATAAATGGACAACGTTTGGCATGAAAATAGTACCTTAAATTAACCTAACTCATAAAGTTTATGTAACATGGTATGGGAGCCATTTTTATGGCACTTTGAGATATACTTTTAAGCTTGGCTTTAGGCCTATAAAAATGCATGGTGATGAGTGCAATTAACACTAAAAAAATGGCTTGAAAAGGGCCTAAAATAAACCTAATATGGCTATTGCAAAGTTAAAAAATGACCTATAATTGTCTCGTAAATAAATTTAGGGACCCATATTTAAATTGAGTACTTGGCATGTATATAATTAAGCTAAAATGATGGACTAGACAATATTCAATATGCCTTTATTTATTTATTTGAAAATGCTTTAAAATATTTTCAAAAAATTGACCCATAATTGTCTAGTGGAGGTAAAAATAACCTGTAACTATCCAGGTCAAAAAATTGAATGTTTGATAAAAAAAATTTAACTGTCTATTTTTTAACCTAGAATATTATAAAAAGATGATTAGTAAAGAGATAAACTTAAAATGAAGTTAAATGGCCCATTAGTTAGACACCCATTAAATGGGTTGATCGATCAACTTAGGGATTAGCAACTGCTAAATTGTCTGTTTATCACATTAGGCTGGTGAAGTGGTTGACATTCATAATTGAGCCACTGCACTAGTTTATGAGGTAAACCATTATATTGCTAGCACTATTGACTATATATTAAACTATGTCGATGCAACAACGAAGGTTCCCAAAGGGACCATTGCACTAGTCTACTGGGTAGACCCAAATGAATAATTTGATATGATCAATTGCCATTGGGAGGTCTATAGACTAATCCCTATGCATAGTTGCTCATTTTCTGGGAGGTTCATATAAAC
>CANXYI012129635.1:0-13300 GCA_948208565.1 Hura crepitans
GCTAGAAGTGTAGTTTTAGAAAGCTTGAAGTGTTTAATCCTCCTTGTTTGAGTATAAGGTAAGTGAATTCAAACATTCACTTCATGCTCCTAAAAATTCAATAGCTTCTCTTTAGGTTTAAAAATGGATTAAGCACCTAAATTAGCTTGGATAGGTAGTTTCATTGATGAATCATAGTATATGGCTTAATAGAGAGAAAATTAAATGGTTATGTGATGAGGAAAAAAATGAAGTAGTGTTAAACTTTTAGTGGCCAAGAGGTATGCAAGACTGTTTATGTATATTTATGATGCTTGATCTGTAAATTGATGGTTGTGGTATTGATATATGATGTAATTACATGATTAGCATGAGAGGTATGTGTAACTGAGATCTTGTGTCAAGCTTGTGGATGTGTATGGCTTGTTTTAGTGATCCTAAGTAATGTTTGAGATTGGCAATACATGTACATTAGTCCTAAGATGTATGAATTCATGGTATGACATGTATTAAGATTGATTAATGCATGGAAAACTAGCTATGGCTGAGACATACCATTAGCTTAGGCTACCTTAAATGGTAGCAAAATGTTGATGTTATGTGTACAATGTGATGTATGATAAGCATGATGATGATAGCATGTCTACCTTAGTTAGTTTGGCATGAAATAAAGTAACGTGTATACCTTAAAATGGCATGAAATGTAATCAAGAAGTGGCATGAAAGATGACTTAAAAATGACCTTAAAACTTAGCTAGAAATAAGGTATGGAACATGGTTTATAATTGCCTATAAAGGCTATGGTTTGTAAATGAATAATGTGCCTAAGTTATATATCTAAAATTACTATTGTAATGTGATTACTTGTAGTTGTATGTCAGCCTATGTTTTGGCTTTTTAATGGCCTAAGTGTTGATGGCACAAGGCCTATGAATGTATGACATAAATGGTGAAAACTTCACTGAAAAATAAGGTGAAATGAGCTTTAAGATGTTAGTTGCAAAGTAAGGAAAGAACCTATAACTATCCTAAAATGGCCATTACTTGAACCAATAATACCACTAGACAGTAAATGGCATATAATTGTGGAATACTTATGAAATAATGCCTTATATAATATACCATAATTATTAGCAACTACACTCCTTAGAAATATTTTTGAGAATTCACTCAGCACAGCCTAATTATGGCCATACCAGATCGAGTTAAATTTCAATTGTGCCATAAAATTTATAAATGTCTGTCTTTGTTTTAATAATATAATAAAAAGTTATTTAGTAAAGAAATGGGCAAAAATTGAGGTTAAATGGCCCTTTAGTTAAACACCCATTGGATGAGTTGATCGATCAACTTAGGGATTTTTTTAGTAGCTGCTACACTATCTATTTTTTAGATAGGGCCAGTATAGCGGCAAAGGTCCCCATTTGGGCCATTGTACTAGTCTATTGGATAGACAACTTTCTATCCTTACCACTTGATGCAGTATTAATTTTTGTTAGTGTAGTGGCCTAAGCCATGACAGACCACAGCACTAGTTTATTAGATAGACTAGTTTGCTGGGCAAACACAGCTACCCTATCATAGATATTTAATATATTGTCAATATAGTGGCCAAGGTCCTAGAGGGCCACTGTAGGATAGACCAATTTGCTAGGTAGACCATACCTCGTTATCTGCACCTTGGGTGCTATAACTAAATTAGGCCGACGCAGTGGTCAAGGTCTAAAATATGGACCATTGCACTATTTTTATTTCTCTCTAGATCCAATGTTTGTCAATGTTGTCTTTCTAGATGGGCAGGCTAAAATAAATTAAATAAAAACAATATAACTTACTAGTGACATTGATATAAAATATAGGGGATTTTGGTAATTTTACATGGATAATATTTATTAGCTTAATAATTAAAGAACATGCATAGAATTGTTAATAATGATCATAAAAGTATAATTTACATGAGTTAAAATGATTAATTGGATAAACTACTGATAGGGACACTATAGGGGCAATTTGGTAATTTTGCATGTTAATAATCTAGCTGGTACATTGAAATTGGAACAAGATAAGAATATATGTATATATATGCATGAATAAACTATTGGACATGTTTTTAATGCTTGAATTCACTACTGAGTATATTATATACTCACCATACCTTTTTCGGTGTACAGGTAACTAGAACAAGGATGTAACCTCATAAAGCATGCAACGAAGTTTAGAGGTTATTCTCCAGAAGGTTGATAATGTACATTTTGTATAATTTTGTACTCTATGTACTTAGGTGGAAAATGGGTGTTATGTATATAAAGGACACAAGATGTAATTATATAAGTTCAGACTATGCTACAATTAACCAATTGTTAATTTTTTTGTGAATGTATGGCTTATGTTGATGCTTTATGAGCCTAAGGCTTAATGTTGTGTTTTTCTTGATTGTGGCTTAAGGCTTGTGTTGGTGTTTGATAGAATAGTGATGTTAGGATGATATTTGGGTGACTAGAAGGGTCTAGGAGATGTGAGAACCTATTATAAAAGTGTTGTTACATTGAAAATTTTTCGGATAGTGACTCGGACAGCCGTTATGCTGTCGAATTTTAGGAAAAACTTGCCTTGTTTGAAATAACCCTATGTTAACAATAACATGATAGTATGAACCTAAATGAACCATAGAAATAGACGATAATGAATTTAGAGTCAAATAGAATTGAATAGTATAGAATAAGTAAAAGTTAAATGAATGACTATAAAAGTAGTCTAAAGATGGGTAACCTAGCAGGAAGTACATTGCTTATTAGGTTTCTTTAGGAATCCAGTAGGGGTGTTACATTTTATGGTATTAGAGAATAGGTTTAATGTTCTTAGGTAAAATGCATGAGTGCAAATGTCTAAGTTTCATATTCCTCTAAATTGACATGTTGTATGAGGCTGATAATTTACTTCTTTTACAATAAATATATGGCTAATCAGCTACTCAAAGGAGGGGTTAAGGAAGTAGCTAGTTTTGCACCAACTATTATATAGGATGTAGGCAATGCATTAGTACCTTAACTTAGTGATACTATATAGTAGCCACAGCCATAAGTGCTTAGTCAATAATAGGCAAAGGCATCTCCTGCTTTGTTGCAGCAGATAGTAATTTTCCTCAGATGTACTTTTACTGCTACTACTCTACCTCCACCTCCTTTAACTCTCTTACAACCTCCACTACTAGTTCCCCCATAAAAGACTACTTTAGAAAGGCTAAGGAAGATGGGAGCTATTGATTTCTTAAGAAGGAAGGAGGATGATGTTGCTAGGGTTGAGTACTGGCTAGATAGGACATTCAAAGTCTTGGAGCAGTTAAATTGTACGAAAGTAGAGAATCTACATTATGCCACTTATCTTCTGTAGGAAAAAGATTATAACTAGTGGAAGACTATCAAGAGAAGGAAAGCACCTATAGAGCTAACTCGGGAATTTTTTCCTTATAGAGTTCAGGAAGAAATATATACCTAACTCCTATAAAGATAAAAGGAGACAAGAATTCCTAGACCTGAAGTAATGAAGGAGAATAGTGCCAAAATATAAAAAAGACTTAAACAAACTCCTAAAGTATGTATAATAGTTCATTCCTAATGATGAAGAGAAATGTAAGAGATACTTAGCAGGACTGAATGTAGAGTTAAGGATATAGATAACAAACCATAGAGAGAGAGACTTTGCAATTTTAGTGTCAGCTGTATATGACATGGAAGAAATGATGCAAGAAAATAGGGATTTCTTTAAGAGAAAAAGGTAGTTCATTATGGACATTCTAGTGCAATGTCGGGGGATGGTAAAAAGAGGAGAAAGGGTTAGTCACAGACACAGTCTCAGCTTGGGTCCTAGTATCAGATAGGATATTAGGGACAGAGACAGGCATAACCTAGTGGTCTGGAGAAGCTTCTATGGGTAGACCTTGATTGCCTCCTCAGGCTGATAGTGCTCCTAATATAGGGGGTAACACAAATGGACCTCCCATTAGTACCACTTGTTAGAAGAAGCATTAGAGCCAATACAGAGTAGATAGAAGAGGAGAATGTTTCCATTATGGTGCTAAAGACTACTACAGAAGAGAGTGTCCTTAAAAATAGGTAAAGGGTGCTCAGACCCAAGCATCTATTGTTACACCTCAGAACATGGGTTTGAGGCAAAATAGAGGGGACCAGCCTAGTGTTAGCCAGGGTATTAGATATGAGGCTCATACTTCAGCTAGACAGTATGCTGTGAGAGCTAGAGAAAAGGTTGTAGCACCAGACATCATAACTTGTACTTTTTATTTATTTGATGTTCCAGTTTTAGCATTGATAGACCCTGGTCTTACACATTCATATGTATGTATTATACAAGCACAAAATAGGGGATTAGAGCTTGAACATATTGTTGTAGATGTTAGAGTTATTAATCCTATAAGGCAATTTGTGATTGTGAATAAGGTGTATATGTAATGCCCTCTAGTGATTCATAGGTATAGATTTTCTATTGATTTGATTGATATGCCTTTCAATGAGTTTGATGTGATCCTAAGAATGGATTGGCCGACTGTGCATCAAGCCATAATTGATTGTGGACATAAAAAGTTGACCCTCCGGACTATAGACGGATAGACAGTGATAGTGGATGGTGAGAGAAGTCTTCTAAACAATCTTATCTTTGCTGTTAATGCATAAAAACTTCTCCAGAAGGGGTGTGAGGCATATTTGGCTTATGCTATTAACCTTAATGCTTTTAACTATGATTTGGCACATATTCCAATTATTTCTAAATTTTTTGATGTATTTATAGATGTGCTACTAGGCTTACCACCTCAAAGGGAATTAGATTTTGAAATTAAGGTATATCCTAGTACAACTCTAATAGCTATTGCTTCTTAACGAATGGCACCTGCTAAATTAAAAGAACAACTATAGTTGTAAGACTTGCTACACAAGAGTTTTATCAGACCCATTATATCTCATTGGGGAGCAGTCATGCTATTTGTAAAAAAGAAAGATGGGTTACTCACATTATGTATTGATTATAGGCAACTGAATAGGATGACTATAAAGAATAAGTATCCATTGCCCAAGATAAATGATCTCTTTGATTAGTTGAGAGGTGCATGTGTATTTTCTGAGATTGATCTAAGATCTGGGTATCATCAATTGAGAATTAAGGAAGCTGACAAACCTAAAATTACCTTTAGAATTGGATACAAGCACTATGAGTTCTTAGTGATGCCATTTAGGCTTACCAATGCACCAATAGCTTTTATAGATCTCATGAATAGAGTTTTTCAACCTTATTTAGATCAGTTTGTGGTGGTTTTCATAGATGATATTCTAGTGTATTCTAGAAACTAGAGAGAGCATAAATAGCACCTCAAGGTTGTGTTACAGACCTTAAGAGAGAAATAGTTGTATGCCAAGCTTAGTAAGTGTGAGTTTTGGCTAAGTGAAGTTGCTTTTCTTCGATATATAGTTTCAGCAGAAGGAATAAGAGTTGACCTTAGTATGGTAAAGGCAGTGCTAGAATGGAAACCACCTAGGAATGTAACTAAAATGAGAAGTTTTCTAGGATTAGCTGGGTATTATAGGAGATTTGTAAAAGGATTCTCTATCATTACCACTCCTTTAACTAGAATTATTAGAAAGAATATGAGATTTGAGTGGGATGATAAGTGTCAAGCCAGTTTTGAGCAATTAAAGAAGATGTTGATAGAAGCTCCTATCCTAATTCAACCTGAATAGAGTAAGGATTTTATAGTGTATAGTGATGCCTTATTAAATGGCTTGGGATGTGTATTAATATAGGATGGGAAGTTAGTAACTTATACTTCAAGACAGTTGAAGCAACATGAGAGGAATTATTCTGCTTATGATTTAGAGCTAGCTCTTATTATTTTTGCTTTGAAAATATGAAGAAACTATCTATATAAAGAGAAATACTACATATATACAAATCATAAAAGTTTGAAATACCTCCTTACTTAGAAAGAACTAAACTTGAGATAGACAAGGTGGTTGGAACTGATAAAGGACTATGACTGCCTAATTGATTACCACCCAAGGAAAGCAAATATGGTTGTAAATGCATTGAGTAGGAAGTTTATGATGACTTTAAAAGCTATGAATGCTAGGTTATAGTACACTTCAGAAGATGCTGTGTTGGTTAAGTTACAGGTGAAACCAAATTTTAAACAATAGATTAAAGAAAATCATATGAAAGATGAATAGCTAATTCAGATGCCAAGTGAAGCTAAAGAGGGGCAGGCCACAAGGTTTAAGTTGATAAAAGATAGGTATTTGTGTTATAATAATAGGTTATATATACCTAATATAGATGACTTAAGGTTAAAGATACTAAAGGAGGCATATGAAGCTTCATATTCTATACATCTTAGGAGCATAAAAATGTATTTGGACCTAAAGTCTCATTATTGGTGGCCTAGTACGAAAAGAGATATGGTAGAGCATGTTGCAAGGTGTTTGACATGCCAACAGGTGATAGCTAAACATCAAGTTCCTCTTCTAGATTGCTACATCCTACAGCAATACCAGAGTGGAAATGGGAAAAGGTGACCATGGATTTTGGGGTGGGTTTTCCTATGACCAAAGGTAAATGTGATGTTGCATGGGTGATTATTGATAGACTGACAAAGATAGCTCACTTTATCTCAATTAAGATGGATTATTCCTTAAAGTGGTTGTCTGGACTATATATGGATGAGATAGTTAGGTTACATGGTGTGCTAGTGACCATCATTTCTAATAGGGATCCTTGCTTCACTTCCAGATTTTGGAAGAAGCTATAAGAAGCCTTAGACTCCAGATTGGCCTCTAGTATAGCTTTTCATCCTTAGACTGATGGTTATTTAGAAAGGGTGATACAAATACTTAAAGATATGTTGCGAGGATGTGTTATTAACCTTAAGTGTAACTAGGATCGGTACTTGTCTCTAGTAGAGTTTGCTTACAATAATAGTTACCAGTCTAGCTTAGGGATGGCCTCATATGAAGCATTGTATGGTAGATAATGCAAAACTCATTTATGTTAGAGTGAAGTTGGAGAAGGTAAGATTTGCAGTGTAGATTTAATTAGAGATGCTGAGGAAAAAGAGAAGGTAATCAGGGAATGGTTAAAAATAGCTATTGATAGACAAAAATCATATGCAAACTTAACATGGAGAGATATTAAGTATGTAGTGGGTGAAAATGTATTCCTAAAGTTTTCTCCATGGAAAAAGGTGCTGAGGTTTGGGAAAAAGGGGAAATTGAGTCCCAGGTTTATCGGACCCTACAAAATTATAGAAAGGGTCGGACCTCTAGCATACAGGTTGGCATTACCACTTGAGTTACAACATATACATAATGTTTTCCATATTTCTATTCTTAGGAGGTATAGATTGGATCCATCACATGCGATTCTATTGGTAGATATTGAAGTATAGCCAGATCTAAGTTATGAAAAGGAACATGTTCAAATTTTGGCTTGTGAAATAAAGCAATTGTGGAATAAGTCCATACCATTAGTTAAAGTGCTATAGAGATACCATAATACCAAAAAAGCTACCTGGGAGCTAGAAGAACATATGAAAGCCTAGTATCCTCACTTTTTCGCTCCAAGTAATTTTAAGGACAAAATTTTCTTAAGAGGGGAAAAACTGTAACACCCGTGTTATGAGGCTCTATGAACAGTGCCACTAGGTCTAGGAAGTGTGCCTTAGATGCAGGTCACTTACATGTAAATTGAGATAGTGGCACTGGTCATGAAACTTTAAGGGGCTTTAAATTGATAAAAGCGGAAAATTTTAAAAATTTAGCAGAACCAATAATTAATTTCGGACTGTAAGCTACCTATCTATGAAATAAAAATTTTACGGGCTGGGAATGACCTAAGATGTGCCTAAACAGACCTAAAAATATCATACCCTATAGCATAAAAATTCCACTGAATCCATTGGTGAAAGAATTTTTGAATTTCGAAGTCGTTTGCAAATTCTCGTAATTTTTGAGTTTGGCACTAACATTGAGGTAGTCTGAAAACTATCCTATCGATGGAATTTGGCCACAAAAATTTACAAATATGTAAAGGCAATTAAAATATGAATTAAAAATAAACAGTGTAATTTTTCAAGGTTCGTGCAAATTTTGGTGAATTTTTGAAGTTTGCCAAAAATTGAGCTATTTCGAGATGGTTCAGGTGGCTGTAGGACCCACCCATACTTGGACAACTGGCCTAAGGGCAATGCCAAGTGTAAATGGTGATTAACAAGTGGATTTTTCCACTAAATAAAAGGAAAAAAAATCTTTCTCTCCTTGCTATTGGAACCAACGCTAGTAAGAGGAAGAGTGGATATTTTCTTCCTCTTCTTCAATATGATCTAAAAATTTTAGCTCACCTAATTTCATCCATGGATGTTAGGGAATTTAGGGAAAAATAATTGGTGGAAAAGGAGTCCTCAAAAATTAATTAAAAATCACTAAAGAGTTTAAAATCAACAACAATTCTAGTAAGCAGTATAAGGTGAGTTCCTTATGTTTCCTTAGATTTTTCTTGAGTTTTCTTCCTGAAATTAGGTGTTTAAGGTGCCTTACATCTATGGGGATGTGCTTTGATGGCTTTTAAGGTGAATTAGGGCAAATAAAAGCTTGAAGAAAGGTGGAGAAGGTGACCATGGCTGGCTAGAAATTGTGGTTTTGGGAAACTTGAAGTGTGGAATCCTCCTTGCTTAAGTATAAGGTAAGTGAATTCAAGTATTCACTTCATGCCCCTAAAATTCAGTAGCTTCTCTTTTGGTTTAATAATGGATTAAGCACCTAAATTAGCTTAGATAAGTAGTTTTATTAAAGAATGGTAGTATATGGCTTAATAGAGAGTAAATTAAATGGTTATATGACGAGGAGAAAAATGAAGTAGTGCTAAACATTTAGTGGTCGAGAGGTATGCAAGAATGTTTATGTATTTTTATGATGCTTGATGTATAATTGATGGTTGTGGTGTTGATATGTGATGGAATTACATGATTGGCATGAGAGGTATGTGTAGCGGAGAGCTTGTAGATGTGTATGGCTTGTTTTAGTGATCCTAAGTAATGTTTGAGGTTGTTAATACATGTACATTAGGCCTAGGATGTATAATTCATGATATGATATGTATTAAGATTGACTAATGCATGGATGCATGGAAAACAAGTTATGGCCGAGACATACCATAAGATTATGCTACCTTAAATTGTAGGAAATTGTTAATGTTATGTGCACAATGTGATGTATGATAAGCATGATAATGATAGCATGTCTAGCTTAGTTAGTTTGGCATGAAATAAAGTAACATGTATACCTTAAAATGGCATGAAATGTAATTAAGAAATGGCATGAAAAATGACTTCAAAATGACCTTAAAACTTTGCTAGAAATAAGGTATGGAATGTGGCTTATAATTTCCTATAAGGGCTATAGTTTGTAAATGAATAATATGCCTAAGTTATGTACCTAAAATGACTATTATGATGTGGTTACTTGTAGTGGTATGTAAGCTTATGTTTTGGCCTTTTTAGTGGCATAAGTGTTGCTAGCTTGAGGCTTATAAATGTATGACATAAATGGTAAAGACTGCATTGAAAAATAAAGTGAAATGAGCCTTAAGCTACTTGTCACAAAGTAAGGAAATGACCTATAATTCTCTTAAAATGACCATTACCTAAACCAATAATACCACTGGACAGTAAATGTCATATAATTGTGGAATATTTATGAAATAAAGACTAGCATAATGTACCATAATTATTGGCAACTACACTTTTGAGAAATATTTTTAAGAATTCACCCGGTATAGCCTAATTATGGCCATACCAAACTAGGCAAAATTTTAACTGTGCCATAAAATTTATAACTATCTATCTTTAATTTAATAATATTATAAAAAGTCGATGAGTAAAGAAATAGACATAAATTGAGGTTAAATGGCCCATTTGTTAGACACCCACCAGATAGGTTGATCAGTCAACTTAAGGACTTTTTTAGCAGCTAATACATTTTCTATTTTTCAAACAGGGCTGGTACAGTGTCATAGGTCCCTATTAAGGCCACTGTACTAGTCTATTAGATAGATAACTTTCTATCCTTGCCAATTGATGCAATATTAATTTTCATTGGTGTAGCAATATAGGTCCTAGAGAGCTACTGCAGTAGTCTATTGGATAAAGCAGTCTATTAGCCAGACATAGTTGCCCTATCATAGATATATAATATAATATCAGTATAGCAGTGAAGGTCTAAAAGGGCCACTATACTAGTCTATTGGATAGACCAGTCTGTTTAGTAGACCACACCTCATTATCTACACCTTTAGTGATATAACTTAATTAGGTCGGTGCAACGGTTATGGTCCAGAATGTGGACCACTGCATTATTTTTATTTCCCTTTAGATCTAATGTCTATCAATGTTGCCTTTTTAAATGGGCTAGCTGAAATAAATTAAATAAGAACAATATAACTTACTAGTGACATTGAAATATAATATAGGGATATTTTGATAATTTTACATGGATAATATTTATTGGCTTAATAATTAAAGACCATGCATGTAATTATTAATAATGATCCTAAAATTATAATTTACCTGAGTTAAAATGATTAATTAGATAAATTACTGATTGGAATAAGATAAGAATATAAGTATATATATGCATAAATAAACTGCTAGACATCTTTTAAATGCTTGAATTCACCACTGAGTATATTATACAGTTAGCATACCTATTTCGATATGCAGGTAACCAAAACAAGGATGTAGCCTCCTAAAGCATACAACAAAGTTCATAGGTTATTCTCCAAAAGATTGATAATTTATATTTTGTATAGTTTTACACTCTTTGTATTTTGGTGGGAAATAGATGATATGTATATAAAAGAACACATGATGCAATTATATAAGTTTAGACTATGCTGTAATTAATCAATTTTTAATTCTTTTGTGAATGTATGGCTATGTTTTGTAAGCTTGAGGCATGTGTTGTTGTTTAATAGAATGGTGATGTTAGGTTGATATTTAGGGGACTAGAAGGATCTAGGAGATGTGAAAACCTATTATAAAAGTGTTTTTGCATTGAAAATTTTTGGAATAGTGACTCGAATAGCCGTTATGCTGTCAAATTTTAGGAAAAACCAACCTTGTTTAAAATTACCCTGTATTAACAAGAACATGATAGTATGAACCTAAATGAACCATAAGAATAGACAAGGATGAATTTGGAGTCAAATAGAACTAAATAGTACAGAATAAGTAAAAGTTAAATGAATGACCATAGGAGAAGTCTAAGGATGGGTTAGCAGGAAGTACATTGCTTATTGGGTTTCGTTTGGAATCAAGTAGGGGTGTTATAATGGTCACTAATGGAAATTTTTAGTCAGGTGAAAATTGATGTTTGAAGCAAAAAATATGCAAGAATTGGGAGCTATGTACTCTACTTTTAAGAGTTAAAATGCATGTTAGAGTTGTTCTTTATGTTGGCTAAAAACTACTAGCATGTGTATGAATTTGAAATTGTGACTAAATGATGAAACACATATGCTATGAGTAACTTGATGTATTTGCCTAATTATAGACATTATATAACTAGCTTAGAAAGTTAAAATGTGTGATTGAAAATGTTAGTGTATAAATTTCTCTTGTTGGTCAAATATGGCTAGGTTGTAAATTAAATAGTAAATGCTTAAGCTATAAAATAATTGCATTGTTATTATATTATTGAACTTTTTAAAAATATAGTTACATGATGAAATTATTTATAAGTTGAGCATGTTGAATTTGAGATTTTCATGTTATAGGCCCAATGGGATTTAGAGCTTGAACATGTTATTTTTAAAAAAAAAATGCTTTATATGGATTGATATGTAAATGATGAAATATCCAACAATCTAAATATAAAAATTATATAGTCATTCTATATGATTAATAAATGTAAAAGGCTATATGTAAAATGAATATAGTGGGCAATAATGCATTATATACTTAATATAACAAATTGAGAGGTTGCAGTAATGGACATTTATCATAAGAAGGGAGGCATGCTACCATTTCCCTCTATATATGTATATAAAAATGGTTATAGGACAATTTTGACATGATTGTAACTATATGGCATGAAAAGTGACATAATGTGAGATGTTCATGATATAGCACAAGATATGTAAGATGATTTTCATGTATAGCATCACATAGATAAAAGGGATGTATTGCTATGTGAAAGTGAAAGATAGCCTAAAGTAAATATAAGCACAAGATGAGATGCATTAATAATGATATGAGACCCTTGTGAATCCTATTTCCACCAAGTATTCTTGTGTCTAGGATGGCTTCACATGCTAAACATGGGACATTGCATATCTACCATACATCGTAACCACATTTGGGGTACCATAAAAATAGTTATGTTAAAGCACCTTTAGGCAGGTACTGACGCCAACCTTTATCCTATGGAGACCATAGTTTTATACTGATGGGTGCAATAGTTTGTGCTTAAGATCACCTCACGGATGCATATAATGATATACATTATCACATCAATCTTTTATCCTAGCAAACAAAGGTACTCTAAAAAGAAATGGGTAATTAAGAAAGAAAGAATACAAAATACTTTGTGAGAGCATGAATACATGTCCATGAAAAGCATTATACTTATGCTTTTCATGATGATGTTATTGATGATACATGTAAAGAAAAGTTAAAATGATAAAATATGTATGTTCGATGATATAAGAGCTATAATTAACATGTCAAGATGTTATGTTTGTAGACATGATTGATAATTGTTTAGTTTAGGTGTATCTTTTAGTATTTGTTGATAATTAGTTGTAAATGAATGAATGCTTAATTGTGTTTTACTCAACTTTATGGATACTATAGCTAGGACAATCAAATAGGATTATCTAGGTCTTAAGTATAAACTAAGAAAATAAATCCTTGGTTTATCCACTTCTTGTATAGGTTCAATATCTAAAAGTGTTAATAAGAAGGACAAACTATAATAGGTACATAGAGACAACATTAGTATATACATAATGCATATTATGATACACCCACATAGTCCTTGTATATATATAGTATTTGAAACTAAGCTTTTGTTTTATGCTCCGAAATGCCATAGGATGTATATAATAAAATTATCTTTTGGATGCATAACTAATAATATGGACTAGTATAATAACTTTAATGGATTGAACTAATGCTTGTGTGATGCAACTATATGGTAGGAAAATGCCCATGCCTTGTGAATGTATATTGGAAGAGTGATATTATATACATGTTTATATATATATA
>CANXYI012129693.1:0-15527 GCA_948208565.1 Hura crepitans
TATATATATATATATAATGATTAATATGTAAAATGAGCTAAGATTGTAATTTTAAAGTATATGTTTTATTATGGCCAAATCTTATGTGCAAGTGTATAATAATCTTGCATGAACAACTAGAGATGTATGTTGTATAATTAAAGTAATGATTAAATATTTCTAATTATATGGCTAATTGGTAATTTAAATGGAAGTTTGGTTCAAATTGAATAAGTGTGCATATATCTTTATGAGGTTGAATGAAGTAGTAGTATGTGTACATAAGTGTATTGGTTTTTTTATAAAGATTTAGTATATATATGAGTTCTATTTAAAGTGTGTGCTATCATAGAGACATGTAATGGCACTTGAAGCTTGAAAGATACACCTTAAGTTAAAAAGGTTAAATTGGCTTAATGAAATTAATTAAGGAGAATTAAGTATATGATAATGAAATTGAAGAGGATTATGGGTGATAAGATAAAAATAGGTGTGTTTATAAAGATTATGGTCATTAAAGTGGGATAAGATTTAATGTTACTTAAACATTGCACAATATGAGTTAGAAATGAAACATATGATTATATAAATGTTTTGTTTGTATGTTTCACTAACATATTTATGAGCTTAAGTTAATGAAAGAATATAAAGAAATGATAATATGGATAAAAGAATAAGCTATGTCAATATGATTATGTATGAAGCAAAGAACATATAAGGATGTACATAAATTTCACAAGTGTATGTGGAACTATTTAAAAAGTAACAAAAGCCCATGTGAGT
The DNA here is from genome assembly GCA_948208565.1 of Hura crepitans. NCBI lineage: Eukaryota > Viridiplantae > Streptophyta > Magnoliopsida > Malpighiales > Euphorbiaceae > Hura > Hura crepitans. The sequence goes on from CANXYI012129693.1 coordinate 763, forward strand.
TTGACAACCTAGACTGGATAGGTTGGCCGGTCAACTAGGGATAGATAATAACTCCTAAGGTATTTTAATGCCTCTCTATTTAAGTGCAGCTACCTTGAAGTCCATAAGGCCACTATACAACTGTGCGTGTGTAGCCACCATGAGGTTTATAGGGGCACTGCACAATTATATAGGTGCAACAACTATGAGGTCCATAGGGCCACTGCACAACTATGTGTATGCAGCCACCGTGAGGTCTAAAATATAGGCCATTGCATATTTATTGAGACCTTAATGGACAAAATCCCATTATCAAGAATTGGGATACTGTCTTTCAAATATGGGCTAAATAAAATGGGAAATTGGTATGTATAAATAATTATGAAGAAAAAAATACTAAGAAAGGTTCAAACTTAAAGGATTAACATTAATACCACTATATGTTTTAAAATTTTCTGTGATGTATGATTTCTTACAATATTATTATGTGAGAACAAAGTAAGTAGGTGATGATTTGTTATGTAAATTTTGGAATATGGATACTATATTATAAATAGTAATTCTATTGGTGACATCATACTTATAATAATGTATGAAGTTAAGTCATAAGGGCGGTTCATATATAGGTGTACAATTATAATAAAATGAACTAATTTATAATAAGATATAGTTTAATTTTTAATATTCAAATTGGAATTGTAAGCTTACTTAATTGGTAAGTAGACTCGAGTATTAGTATGATCACTATATTCAAGAATCTTATAGTAATTAATAGTAATGGATATATAAGAAATTGTTTAGAGTTGACAAATAGAGAAGTTGTGAATGAGTTATGTATGAGTAATAATAACATGTTATGATGCTATAAAACAACTCTTGTTGTTACAGCACACGCCCATACCTTATATTAATAAACTTAACTTTGTATACATATAATGTGTGAATTATTAGTGTGGTATGAAATGGTATGTATTGACTTTTATTAATAAACACACCACTAAGCTCTTGGGCTTAGTGCATCAATTTTTTACAATGTGTAGGTCCTAGACATCAATTTTTTTACAATAGAGATTAAGGAAGGCTACCAATTATTGTATTATTATATGTGATTAGTGTGTATATATACTTTTGATCATGAGGTGTGCAAGCAATCATATGTATTCTTTTAAAAGATATGGGCTTTTATTTTGTCAAAAATTTATATGAACTCTTCTAGTGGAATCTTAATGTATATACAAATATGATGGTGTATTATTGTTTGACTTTGATTTACATTATAGTGAGATAGTGTACGTATGGATTAGCATATTTATGAGATAAATGTTGCTTCTTATACATAACTAAGAATGAGATGTAGTTATGTTTATTGGGACAATTAAATGGATTATAGAGAGTGACTATGTGTTCTTAAGAATATAAAAGTGTTGTTTTATATAGGTTACTATTTGGGCTAATGTCACTAAAAAGCCATTATGCCACTGAATTTTTGACATGATAATCCTTAATGGTATATTTGTAATATGGTTTTTGTTAAGATAGATTTTTAATAAGTTAATATGTTCTTAAAAAGATTTTTAATCATATGGGTTATAAATAAGATATAATGTCAAGTGAGATTAGATATCGATTGTGTCACCTCTCATTCGGGTTTGGTGAGCAAACTAAGTAAGGGGTGTTATAGAACTTCCAAAATCTCTATTGTCAACAACAAATTTTCCATTTTACTAGAAGAGTACATAGTTTCCCCTATAAAGTAACTAACAATTTTACAATAGAAGTATTAAAATAACCGAGCAACTAAATCTTTAATCTAAAAAAAATTGACACAAGTTAGTTAACATTTTTAACTTAGTTGTGTCCTTTAATATCTTTTCCTTACCAAATGGCAATTTATTTCTGAATTAAATTTACTTTAGGCTGCACAAAAGCCTATGTTAAGATTAAAACTCATGTTACTCTATTGTCTTATTCTGTAGTTGACATTTACAATAAATTCCCTATTTTCTTCCTACACTAAAGACTCTAATTGATCTTTTTAAATGCTACATGCATATCTAAACTTTTTCTTTCTTTAATATCTATCACCTAAGCTTTATGCTTTACCATTTATTACAACTTCTACAATATAATGCCAGTAAATCGAGGTTATGTCAAAAGTACCTCTGAGGCCAAAAAGTGTGCCTGGGAAGCTAAGACACCTTCACAAGGCCTGAGAACAGGGTGTAATGGTCATGAAGCTTTTAACGGGCTAGAAAATGGGTAAAATGAATTAATTTAAAAATTTAGCAGAACTAATAATTCATTTTAGGCCAAAATCTAGTGGGCTATTTATATAGACTTCGACTGAGAATGATCTGGGCTATGCCTAAATAGACTTGAAGTTATCATACCCTGAAGGTTAAATTTTCCAATTAGACTATTGGTGAAGGAATTTTAATTTTCTAAGGTCATTAGGTAATTTTACATAATTTCTCAATTTTGAGAAATTAGTTAATTGACTTGTCGATGGAATTTTGTTGTGAAATTTTATGGGCCTATAAATAAGCCCAATTAAGGATTTTTAAAACAAAAGTGATAATTTTTAGAGATTCAGGTGAATTTTAAAAATTGCTCGAAGTTATAGCTAAAAATTAAAATTTTTTGAGGCATTTAAATGCCACGTGTCACCACTCAAGGCACCCACTCATGCATATATAAACCCCATTGTCACTTGGACATTCCACTAATTGCCAAATCACCCTCCACCTTTCTCCTCTTCCATTTCTTATTCTTTGGGTTACCGATGCCCTCTCTTTTCTAACCACCATTTTCATACTTTTCCCCCATATTTCCCCACTAAACCACCACCATAAATCATGAAAAATATGTAGGAAGATATCCATCAAGCTCGTAGACTCCATAAATATCCCTAAAAGTGGCAAAAATTCACTTAAGTTTAAATTACATACACATGGTGGGCTAAAATTCATGTGCAGTGTAAGTGATCATTTATGGCTTTTTATTTTAGTTATAGGTAGCCTATATGATTCTATGAAACACCATATTTTTAGATTTCTAAATTGAAGCTTGTAGGATTTTTAGTGAATTTTTTAAGCCTAGCTTGTATTATGTAGGCATAAGGAATAATCAAGGTGAGTAAGGGAATTAAAGGCCTAAAAGTCTGGGAATGGCTTCCAAATCAATCTAGGTATGGAATTTGATATACGAAAGGCATGTATTGATGTTTATGAATGTGAATTGGCATGATATTGTGTATGGAACTCATTATTTTACCATGTATTGTATAGAAAATATTGATTTAATAATGGTATGATGTTAGTTATATGTAAAAAGGATGTTATGTGTGGGGAATTAAGGAGAAAAATGTGTGTGGATTGATGAACTCAAAATGGCCAAAAGGTGTCATGGCATATAAGTGCATGGTATGTCATGTAACTATGGTTTAAGTGATAGAAAAAGAAATGTGTGGCATGAAAATGAATGATATGTATATGTTCCATGATAGAAAAAAGCATGTATGTGTATGATCTTAAGTGGGCCAAGAGGTTTGTAATTCTTGTGTCTCGAGGCTCCGTGAATAGTGCCACTAGGTCTGAGAAGTGTGCTTGGGGTACTAGGTCACTTGCATGTAAATCGAGGTAGTGACACTAGTCATGAAACTTTGAGGGGCTTTAATTTGATGAAGAAGGCAAAATTCAAAAATTTAGCAAAACCAATAATTCATTTCGAACTATAAGCTACCCCTCGATGCAATAAAATTTTTATAGGCCAGGAATGACGTGAGATGTGCCCGAACGGACTCAAAAATAGCAAACCATGAAGCTTAAGAATTCCATTGAGTCCATTGGTGAAAGAATTTTTAGATTTCGAGGTCGTTTGCAAATTCTCATAATTTTTTAGATTGGCATGCAAATCGAGATAATCTGAAAACTGCCCTATCAATGGAATTTGGCAGTAAAAATTTACGAGCAAGTAGAGGGGATTAAAATACGAATTTTAAAATAAACAGTGTAATTTTTTGAGGTCCGTGTGAATTTTGGTGAAGTTTTAAAGTTTGCCAAAGAATCGAGATGTGTCGGGGTGGCTCGGGTGGCTATAGACCCCACCCATACACTTGCCAGCTAGCCTAGGGCCTTTGACAAGTGGAGATATGTTTTGACAAGTAGAAAAATCCACTCACCAAAAAGGAGGATTTTCCCCTAGGCTGGCTGTTGGGACTGACTCCAGCAAGGGAGGAATTCTCCATTTTCAACCTCTTCTCCATGCTATTTTAGGAAACCACAACCACCAAAAATTCCTCCTATATGTTAATAAATTTCCAAAAAAAAAAAGAATAAAGGCAAAAGGAGCTTTCATGATTAAGTTAAAATTTATCAAAGGTCCAAGGGTCAAAATCAGTCTAGCAAGTGTGTGAGGTGAGTTTTCATGCTTTCCCTTTTCATTTTCTTAGTTGTTCTTGGCTAGAAATGCTTTCTTGTGGTGCCTAACTCCTATGAGGACATATGTGGCCTTTTGTTTGAGGTGAATTGGAGCAAGGGATAGCTTGAAAAAGGTGGAGGAAGTGTTTATGAGGGTTGGAATGAAGGTGTGGAAGCCTTAAAGTGTGGCAATGGCATCTCTAAGTAAGGGAGGTAAGTGAATTCAGTCATTCACTTTATGCGCTTAAATTTTAGTAGTTGTTTTTTGGGTTAAAGCATGGTTTAAGTTCATAAAGTAGCTTGAATATGTGTTTTCTTGAAGGGTGATTGTATATGGCATGAGAGAATAGGGATTCTATGGTTTATTGATAAAAAGTAGTCATATTGATGCCAAATTCTAACTTGGCAGAGAGGTTTGTAAAGTGGTAAAGACTTGGTTATGGTGTTCAAGGTGTGCTATAGTGTTCAATGTATAGTTAGGTCAATTTTAATATTGGTATGTAATGGAAATTACTTACAAAGTAATAAGAAAATGCATATTAGACATGATGTGAGTAAGTGGCTGAGAGTTTATCTCTATCTTGGTAGGGTGTATGGCATGTTATGATAGTTATACTTAGTGTTCGGGAATGGCAATGTACATACATTAGATCTATGATGCATGAATTAATGATATAACATGGGTTGAGATTGGTTGATGCATAATATCATGGAGGCCTAATAGTGGCCGAGGTATATGCTATTGGTAAGTGATTTAAATTGGCATGGTAATGAATGTGCATATGTATGTTTGTGTTTAAATAAGAGAGACAAGATAGCATGTGTGGTAAAAGGCATGGAAATGCAAGATGAAAGCTAGAAAAGGGTTAAACCTAGGAGTTATGCTAGTGTAAATAGGTATGAAAGTGATGGAATATACATGTACTAAATAGGCCTAAAATAATGTATTTATGTGAGCTGCAGTGGCTTAAATCATATTAGCATGAATTTAATCCATGTACACCATAAAATAGCATGTAACATAGTTAAGGAATGGTATGAATAATGACCTTAAAATTTGACTAACAACCAAGTATAAAAGTGGCTTGTAACCTTGCCTATAAGGGCTATGGAATGTAAGTGAGAAACATGTTTATTTATTTTCCTTGAGGGCTATGTTTTATAGTGAATGGTAATGGAATTTTAAGCCTATATGTTGGCCTTGTAAATGGCCTAGGATTTATTGGCTTAAGGCCTATGAAATTAATGTAAATAGTGGCTAAAACTACACTGAAAAACAAGGTGTAATGGATAAAAAAAGCTTAGTAAAACTTAGCTGTGATGACCTATACTTGTCCTAAATAACTAGTACCTGAATCAATAAATCCTTTAGACAATAAATGGCCTAGATTGATGATATACTTATGGAATCAAATCTAACATAATACATCAAAATTATTAGCACTTGGACCTTTGAACATATTTTCTGATATTTTACCTGGTACAGCCTATTTATGGCCATACCAGACCGGGCTAAATTCCACCTATACTATAAAAATTATAATTGTCTATTTCTAGAACTATAATATTATAAAAAGTTAATCAGTTAAGAAATAGACATAGATTGAGGTTAAATGGCCCATTAGATATACACCCACTAAATGGGTTGACCGATCAACTTAGGGGTTTTTATAGCTACTAGTTTAATTGACTTCAGACAGGGCCGGTACAATAGCTTAGGTCCATTTTAAACCACTATACTAGTCAGATAGTTAGAATATACTATGACATTCTCTTAAATTATATCTTTCATGCCAGCGCAGCAATGTAGGTCCCGAAGGGCCACTGCACTAGTCAGACAAATAGACTAGTTTGCTAGGTAGACTAGTTTGTGACATCTTTAATCTTTTAATAGGGCTAGTACAGTGGCTAAGGTCCCAGAGGATCACTATACTAGCTGGTTTAATAGGCCAGTCTGGTAGGCAAACCAGATATTGTTTTTCCACCTTGGGTGCTAGAATATGCTTAAGCCGGTGCAACAATGCAGGTCCAGAATAGAGACCACAGCACTAGTTTATTTTTCCTTCTAGATCCCATGTTTGTTAGGGCTATCTCCTAAGTTAGGCTAGTTGAAATAATTAAATAAGATTAATAAACTCATATATGACTATGGAATATGACACAAGGGTAATTTGGTAATTTTCCACTAGTAAGGCTGAAAAGGGTATAGCTTGTGCATGTAATAGTTAAAAATGATCCTAAAACATAATTTACATAAATTATATGACTTGTAAAGATTAATTGAATAATATTACAAATAGAAATGCCCTAGGGGTAAAATAGTAATTTTACATGTTAGTTCCTAAACTGAACCATATTAAAATTGTAGTATTATGCATGGATAGTCTTTTAGGCATGTTTTAAATGTTTGAATTCACCACTGAGTATTTTTATATTCAGCGTATTTGTTTTAATGCGTAGGTACCAAGATTAAGGGCATCGCCTCATAAAACATGCAGTAGAGTTCAGAGGTCATTTTTGAAAAGATTAATCATGTATAGATAAATAATTTTTGTATTTTATGTACTTAAGTGGGGAAATGGGTGTGATGTATATAAAGGACACAAAATAGCATTTGTATATAATAGACTGTGTTGTAATTAATCATGTTCTAGTTCCTTTTATGTATATGTGATCTGTGTTGATGTTTGTGAGCTTGAGGCTCTATGTGTTTCTTCATTATGGCTAGAGGCCTGTGATTGTTATCTAATAGATAATGATGATAGGTTGATATCTTAGGGACTAGAAGGGTCTAAGAGATGTGGATACTTATTAAAGAAGTGTTTCACAGGTTGTAAAATGTTGGGATACTGACCCAAGCAGCTGTTGCGCTGCCGAATTTTTAAGAAATATCATACTATGTTGAAATCATTCTGTAATAGCTTGAACATGATAAGATGAACCTAAATAAACTATAGAAATAGACCAGACTAAGTTTAGAGTCAAATGGAATTACTTAGTGCTATATAAGTAAAAGTTAAATGAAGGATCGATGAAGATGTGAGACGGGTGACCTGGCAAGAAGTGCACCACTTATTGGATTTCTTCAAGAATCTAATAGAAGGTGTCACATTTTGCAGTATCAGAGCATAGGTTAATGTTCCTAGGCTAAGTATATAAGTGCAGATGTGTAAGTTTCAAATTCCTCTAGACTGTTACATTGCCCGAGGCTAATAAGAAAACTCTATAATAAAGATATGATTAGTCAAGTTACCCGAAGGAGGGGCTAAAGACCTAATTGATTTTGTAACCGTAGCTATATAAGGAGTAGGCTATGTATCAGTACTTGAACCTAGTAATGTTGCACAGCAGCCAGAGTCACAAGTGACTGACTAACAATAAGTAGGAGTAACCCCTATCCTAGTACACTAGGAAGTAGTACATGAAAAGATCTCACTAGGTTCCTAAAGTATGCTGCAGAGTTTATTTCTAATGATATAAAGAGAATGTAAGAGATTCTACATAGGACTGAATGTAGGGTTAAGGATACAAATAGCTAAATCTCAAAAAGAGAGATTTGTCAGTACTAATGTCAACTACATATGGCATGAAGGAGATGTTGTAAGAAAAGAGGGATCTCTTCCAAAGAAAGAGGCAATTCACTATAGGATAGTTCAGTGCAGTGTCAAGATTGTAAGAAGAAAGAGAGGATCAGATATAGGCACAGTCTCAGCCTAGGTCCCTGTATTAGATAGGGTACTAGGGGCAGAGATAAGCATAGACCTAGAGGTCAGGACAAGCTTCTACGAGTAGATCTTGATTGCCTCCTTAGGTTGACAGTACTCCTAATTTAAGGGGTAATGGGAGCAGACCTCCCGTGTGTGCCACTTGTCAAGAGAGGCACTAAGGGTTGTGTAGAATAGGCAGTTAAAGCCTAAGCATGTTGATGTAGACATCAGAGTTAGCAACCCTATAGGGCAGTGCGTGATGGTGAATAGGGTGTATAAGGAATATCCTCTAGTGATTTAGGGGTATAGACTTGTTGTTGACTAATTAATCTATCTTTTGATGGGTTTAATGTAATCCTAGGAATGGATTAGCTTACTAAGTGTTAGGCTACGACTAACTGTGAACATAAAAAAGTTAATCTTTCGAATTGTAAAAGGGACTGATAGTGACATTTTGTATTCTTATCTCTCTGCTATTAAAACATAAGAACTCCTTCAGAGGGGTGTGAAGTATATATGGCCTATGCTATTGACCTGAATATTTTTAACTCAGAGTTGGCACATATTCTAGTTATTTCTGAGTTTTCTTATGTATTTCCTAATGAGCTACTAGGTTTACCACCTCAAAGGAACTAGATTTTGAAATTGAGATGTATCCTAGTATTGCTCCAGTACCTATTGCATTTTACAGAATAGCATCTACTGAAATAAAATAACTGAGGATATAGCTGCAAGAGCTATTTGATAAGGGTTTTATCAGACCCGGTGTATATCCTTAGGGAGTACCTGTGCTATTTGTAAAGAAGAAAGGTGGGTTGCCTAGGTTATGTATTGATTACAAGTGGCTAAAAAGAATGACTATGTAGAATAAGTATCCATTGTTCTAGATAGATGACCTCTTTGATCAATTAAAAGAGGTAGGTATATTTTCTTAAATTGATATGAGATCTTGATACTATCAGCTAAGGATTAAAGAAGTTGATGTTTCTGAAACTATTTTTAGAATCCAGTACGGCCATTTTAAGTCCTTAGTGATTCCATTAGGACTCACCAATGCCCTAACAGCTTTTATAGATCTTTATGAATAAAGCTTTTCAACCTTATCTAGATAAGTTGTAATGGTGTTCATAGATGATATTGTGGTGTACTCTAGAAACTAAGGAGAGTATGAACAACACCTGAGAGTTGTGTTTAGACCTTGAGAGGAAGATAGTTGTATGCCAAGCTCAGTAAGTGTGAGTTTTGGCTGAGCGAAGATGTTTCTCTAGGCCATATAGTTCTAGTAAAGGGAATTAAAGTTGATCCCGATAAAGTAAAGGTAATGCTAGAATGGGAACCACCTAGGAATGTAACTAAGGTAAGAAGTTCTCTGAGTTTAGCTAGGTATTATAAGAATTTTGTAAAAAGGGGTCCCTATTATTGCCACTCTTTTGACTAGACTGATTAGAAAAGATGGGATATTTGACTAGAATAATAAGTGTCAAGCCAGTTTTGAGCAATTGGAGAAGATGCTGATAGGAGCTCCTACCCTGATTCAACTTGAACAAGATAAGGAATTTACAATGTATAGTGATACTTCACTGAATGGCTTGATATGTGTGTTAATGCAAGATAAAAAGGCAATAGCTTATGCTTCAAGACAATTAAAACCATATAAGAGGAATTATCCTACTCATGACTTGGAATTAGTTGCTATTGTGTTTGCTTTGAAGATATATAGGCACTATCAGTATGGAGAGAAATGCTATATATATACAGATTATAAAAGCCTGAAATACCTCCTTACTCAGAAAGAGCTAAACCTGAAATAGAGAAGATGGTTGGAGTTGGTTAAGGATTATAATTGCCTAATTAACTACCACCCAGGGATAGTACTGTGATGGAAAATGCTATAAGCAGGAAATTCATGATGGCTTTGAAAGTTACAAATGATAGTTGCAATACACTTTAGAAGATGTTGTGCTAGCTGAGTTATAGATAAAGCTAGATTTTTGACAACAGATTAAGATTTCAGATGAAAGATGAATAACTGTGTCATATGGCAAACAGGGCTTAAGAGGGGATGGCCACAGGGTTTGAGTTGATAGAGGAAGGATATCTATATTATCATAATAGGTTATGTGTACCTACTATAGATAACCTGAGATTATAAGTATTAAAAGGAGACACATGAGGCTCCTTATTGCATGCATCCTAAGTGCACAAATATATTTGGATTTGAAATTTCATTATTGGTGGCCTGGTATAAACAAAAATGTGGCAGAATATGTTGCCAAGTGGTTGACATGCCAGCAATTGAAAGTTGAGCATCAGGTTCCTTCTGGATTGTTGCATCCTATAGCAATACTAGAGTGAAAATGAGAAAAGCTAACCATGAGTTTTGTGATGTGTTTACTTTTGGCCAGAGGTAAATGTGATGCTACATGGGTAATTATTGATAGATTGACAAAGACAGCTTAAGTTACCCGGTCAGGATGGATTAGTCCTTAAAGAGGTTGGCTAGACTATATGTAAATGAGATAGTCAGATTATATGGTGTGCCAGTGACTGTCATTTTGATAGGGATCCTCATTTTACTTCCAAATTTTTAAAGAAAGTTACAGGCAGCTTTAGGCAATAGATTGGCTTATAGCACAGTTTTTCATCCTCAGACTGATAGACATCAGAGAGGGTGATACATATATTTAAGGACATGTTGTGAGGGTATGCTATTAAGCTTATGGGTACCTAGGATTAGTACTTGTCCTTGGCAGAGGTTGCCTATGATAATAGTTACCAGTCTAGTCAGGGATGGCCCCATATCAGATAGTGTATAGTAAATGATGCAGGACTTCTTTGCGTTAGAGTGAAGTTGGAGAGAATAAGATTTCCAGTATGGATTTAATCAAAGATGCTGAAAGAAAAAGTAAAGTTAATTAGAGAAAGGCTGAAGGTAGCTATGGCTAGATAAGAATCATATGTCTACTTGAAGTAGAGAGATACTAAATATACAGTTGGTGAAAAGTTCTCTTGAAGGTTTCTCTATGGGAAAAGGTGCTAAGGTTCAAGAAAAAGGGGAATTGAGTCTTAGGTTCATAGAACCCTATGAGATTACAGATAAGGTCAAACCTCTAGCATATAGACTGGCACTACCACCTGAGCTATAGCTAATACACGATGTTTTTATGTTTCTATGCTCAAGAGGTGCAAATCGAATTCATTATATGTGAATTCGATGGCAGATACTAAGCTACAGCTGGATTTGAGTTATAAGGAAGAAACAATACAAACTATAGCTCGTGAAATGAAGCAATTGGGGAATGAGTCCATACCACAGGTTAAAGTGCTATAGAAGTACCATAATATAGAAGAAGTACTTAAGAGCTAGAAGAGCTGATAAGAACTCTATATTCTTATTTATTTCCTCTAGATAATTTTGAGGATGAAATTTTCTTAAAAATAGAAGAAATGTAATGTCCATGTCTTGAGGCTGCGTGAATAGTGTAACTGGGTTCGAGAAGTGTGCTTAGGGTGCTAGGTCACTTGCACATAAATCAAGGCAATGACACTAGTCATGAAACTTTGAAGGGCTTTAATTTGATGAAAAAGGAAAAATTTTTAAATTTAGTAGAACCAATAATTCATTCTAGACTATAAGCTACCCCTCGGTGCAATGAAATTTTTATAGGCCAGGAATGATGCAAAATGTGCTTGGATAGATCCAAAAATAGCAGACCCTGAAGCTCAAAAATTCCATTGAGTCCATTAGTGAAAGAATTTTTGGATTCTGAGGTCCTTTGCAAATTCTCGTAATTTTTTAGATTAGCATGCAAATCGAGGCAGTCTAAAAACTAACCTATTGATGGAATTTGGTTGCAAAAATTTATGAGCATGTAGAGGGGATTAAAATATAAATTTTAAAACAAATGATGTAATTTTTTGAGGTCCGTGTGAATTTTGGTGAATTTTTAAAGTTTGCCAAAAAAAATTGAGATGTGTCGGGGTGGTTATGGACCCCACCCATACACTTGCCAGCTGGCTTAAGGCCTTTGACAAGTGGAGTTATGTTTTGACAAGCAGAAAAATCCACTCACCAAAGGGGAGGACTTTCCCCTTGGCTGGTTGCTGGAATCGACGCCAGTAGGGGAGGAATCTCTATCTTAAACCTCTTTTCCCTACTGTTTCAGGGAACCACCACCACTAAAAATTTCTCCTGTATGTTAGTGAATTTCCAAAAAAAAAAAAGAATGGTGGCAAAAAGAGCTTCCATAAGTAAGTTAAAATTCATCAAAGTTCCAAGGGATCCAGCAAGTGTGTAAGGTAAGTTTTCATGATTTCCCTTTTGATTTTCTTAGTTGTTCTTGGCTGGAAATGCTTTCTTGGGGTGCCCAACTCCTATGGGGACATACATGGCCTTTGTTTGAGGTGAATTAGAGCAAGGGAGAGCTTGAAGAAGGTGGAGGAAGTGTCCTTGATGGCTAGAATAAAGGTGTGACAGCCTTAAAATGTGGCAATGGCATCTCCAAGTAAGGGAGGTAAGTGAATTCAATCATTCACTTTATGCCTTTAAATTTTTAGTAGTTGTTTTTTGAGTTCAAACACGATTTGAGTTCATAAAGTAGCTTGAATATGTGCTTTCTTAAAGGGTGATTGTACATGGCATAAGGGAATAGGGATTGTATGGTTTATTGATGAAAAGTAGTCATATTGATGCTAAATTCTGACGTGGCCGAGAGGTTTGCAAAGTGGTAAAGACTTGGTTATGGTGTTTAAGATATGTTATATTGTTTAATATATGGTTAGGTTGGTTTTAATGTTGGTATGTAATGGAAATTACTTATACAATAATAAGAAAATGCATATTAGATATTATGTGAATAAGTGGTCGAGAGTTTATCTCTAGCTTGGTAAGGTGTATGGCTAAGTGTGATAGTTATACTTAGTGTTTGGTAATGGCAATATACATACATTGGATTTATGATGTATAAATTAATGATATAACATGGGTTGAGATTGGTTTATCATAATACCATGGAGGCCTAGTAGTGGCCGAGGCATGTGCTATTGGTAAGTGATTTAAATTAGCATAGTAATGAATATGGATGTGTATGTTTATATTTAAACTAGAGAGACAAGATAGCATGTGTTGTAAAAGGCATGGAAATACACGATGAAGGCTAGAAAAGAGTTGAACCGGGGAGTTATGTTAGTGTAAATAGGCATGAAAATGATGGAATATATGTAACACTTACGTCCTGACACTCTATGGACAATGCTATAGGGTTCGAAAAGTGCACCCAAGGTGTCAGGTCACTTGCACGTGGATCGAGGTAGTAACACTGGTCATGAAACTTTGAGGGGCTCTAAACTAATGAAAAATGCAAAACAAAAATTTTTAGCAGAACCAATAATTCATTTTGAGTAGTAAGGAATGCATTTGAGTAATAAAAATTTTTCAGCTTGGGACTAACTCAGGAGTGCCAAAACGGACCCAAAAATAATGGACCCTAAAGCTTAAAAGTTACACTGAGTCTAATGGTGAAAGAATTTTTAGAATTGGAGGACATTTGCAAATTCTAATAATTTTTAAGGTTGGAATGCAAATCGAGGTAGCCTACAAATTGCCCTATCAATGGAATTTGGCCACGAAAATTTATGAGCCAGTTAAAATTTTTATGAATTTTTGAAGTTTGTTGAAAAATCAAGATGGTTTAGGAATTACCGAGACAACTTTGATATGTCATAATGGGGCCTATTGCAATGCCAAGTGGCAAAGGGCATGTGACAAGTGGATTTCCACTTATAAGGAACAAAGCTCATTTTCCCCTTTCCTGGTGCCTGACCAACATCATTCTTTCACCTCTTAGGCCATAAGTTTCTACTCCGGTAACCAAATGAGGAGATTTTGATGGATAAAAATTCTTCAGGATGTTAGCCACCATGAGGAAGAAGAATTAGGCCAAAAGGAGTTTCCATTTGAGAGATAAAATTTGTGCAATGTGACTAGTTCAGAGTAGTCTAGAATAGTGTGTGTAAGGTGTGTTTTAAGCAATTCCTCCCTTTCTCTTCTTCTTTTTGGCTACTAATTGATGCTAGGAAGTACCTAAAACATGTATGTATATGTGTGTGTATATGGCATTAGTGGCCATTGGATGGCATTTGAAGGGCCATGAAGGTGGGAGGAGAGTACCCTGAAAGCTTGAATTAGGCTGGTAGCATGACTTTGTATGGGAATAACACCTTCAAAGTGATATGTAAGTGAAATTAAAGCTTTTTATCATGTGCCAGGGTGCCTAAAAGGTTGAATATTGAATAAGGTGGCTAGAATGTTGAATTTATGAGTGATTTTTGCTTTGGTAGTGAGGAATAAGTGCACACATGGAAATTTAGGGGGTATGTTTTGAAGAGATTATCAAAGTGGCTTCATTTTCTTGCTAATTTTGGTGGATATGAATGCTTGTGTTGATTATACATAGGCTAGAATGTAACTTCAGTATTATATGACATATTAGAATGAAATTTATGACCATTTTGGTTGAGAAATAATGGTGAAGTATGCTTTTGAAGTTGGTACCTGAGAATCATTTTTAGTGAATTTTATGATGATGGCAAGTGACCTATGAGAAGTTGCTTGAAATTGAGTATGATTTTGTCATGGCATGTATTTATTATTGAATTTTGA